>VDFB02261804.1:0-106137 GCA_007258455.2 Sequoia sempervirens | reverse complement strand
TTTTTGTGGGTTGGATACATTCTAGGTGTGTTTTTATAAAATAATAAAATTATAAATATATACATATTTGCAACCTAAAAACAAGAATTAACTAAACAAAACTACCATAAATATTATAAATTTGAAATACAATATACTAATTCATTATCATTTTTTCAAAACTTGAATGCCATGATAAATTATTAAATATTCATTGTTCAATTATTAATTATACAATTAAAACTAGAGTCATATGGGTGCCATGAACACTAATATCAACAACATTATTGACATTAGACGATGCAGGCAGATTAGAAGAAGCACATGCGACCTCCCTAGCATTTGCAGTAAAAGTATGCTGGATATTTAACTCCATAAAAAAGGTGAAGTTGCGTGGTAGGAGAAAAATCCAATTCAGTTTTCTTTGGATCTACATTCCACAACTTCATTGTCCATTCCTTGTACTCGTTCTATTTGTGAGTAAGAAGATGCAAGTTGGAATGCACATAAACTATCTCCTCTGCTTTACTTGCAGTCAATTGGTTGCGTTTCTTTGAGTGGGTGGAGTATGTACTCCAATTTTGTGAGGATGAAGATTAGTGGAGCTCTTCTCATTTGCAAAGAGGTAGCATGAGCATCATACCAAGTGAGTGCATGACCAAAGAGCTTCATTTGAGCAAATTGGTAGTTGTTCATTCAAATTTAGCATAAATAGACATTCATTTGTGCCATCCAATGGTCTAGTTTCTCTAGATTAACCTCTCCATCAAAGGATTGAATGTCTATCTTCGTCTCAACCTTGAAAGAAATGTTGCTTCCACTTGTAGATGAATCTCCGTGTTCATACTTAGTCTATTGGGCTGCTCCTCATGTTCTTGTTCTCTTTCCATACCCAAATTTTGAGTAATGGCATGTAGAACACTCTCAAGCATATCAATCTTGCTCAAAGACATAGCATTGAATGCAACATCCTTTTCCAACTTTCTAAATTTCTCCTCTCCATCATCCATATCTCTCTCCCTCTCTCTCTCTCTCTCTCTCCCTCTTTGACCATTCTTCTCTTTTCTCTTACCCACTCTCTAGAACCAATCTTAGGTTCAAACACACTCAGTTCACCACTCCCACTCGACCTTGGAATGAGCATAATAATGGGATTTCACCCACAACTGAAATGCCAATTGATAATAGGTAATTCCAATCTACTCTGATCCCAACTTGATTTGTAAATAAGGAGGATAGTCCTCACATTGCTCATCAACTATGAATACCCTACTCAAAGCTCTTCTCAAACATTTTAAAGCCCATTTCAAGTGCAATAAACTAAAACTAATAAGATTGTAACATCATCTACAATATACCACAATCATAGAAAGATGAGAGCAAAGAAAGTATGCATGAGGAAACCAACATAGAGAGTGAGAACATGATTATACCTTGGAGAAACTCTAGAAGGGGAAAAGCTCTAGTAAGAGTGAGCAAGATGCTCCACAAGCCACTATGATCTAATACAATGTAGTAAGTAGAATATACGTCTACACAAGCTATCAACATTTGTTTTTGGCTTGCAAACCCTACAATGGTGTCTTCTTCCTTCAAAATCCTACTCCATTGTGATAAGATTTGCAAATTGAGTTACAAAGAGGATTGCAAGAGCTAGATACTTTGTAGATCATGTACAAAGGTGTAATTTCCCCATCTAAGATATTCTCTCAATTCATAAAGTTTCAATTTCAAAACACAAACCCTAGCACTTTTTGATCACCAAGATCTCAAAATGGGCAAGGTGAGAGCATATGGGGACTAGAATTATATCAATATGCAAATCTACTACACTTGTAGGCAGCGTGTTGCAAAACTTACAATGCATATGTTGACATAATCTAAAAGATTATGCAAGTCTTGGTGGCTATGCCTTCTAGACTCTGATACATTATCAAACAATTTTTGGAATATAATTTCATATGGTCAAGCATACATGTAATTAAAGTTTTATCTATTTAAATCATGTAAATATCTAACTATTTCAAATAATGTAAACCACACAATATCTATAATATACATTGGAAGTTGGATCATAATGGGACTTGGATGAGGAGCATGATAGGTCCACTAGAAGCTTTCCACACCAAGCTCAAGAGCGGATATACCATCCTTCTTGGCCCTTAGACTTTATCCATTCCTCTTTGATGCTTTTGCAAATAATTTGTCTTGCCTTATATATCCCTCCAATAAGAAAGGGTCACACCCTTTCACTAATGTTAGTCTTCACAATTACTAATCGCAGCCTTAATATATTAATTGCCTGCTTCAATAAGATCGCTGCTTTTAATTTCTTTGTTGCTGACTTTAATAATAACCAATCGCTGTCTTTGGGTAATAACACATCCCTTAATGAATCACTGCAGTTTATTGCTCTAATTACATATGCTTATTAATTTATATGTATTATATTTACATGTTTTATTTTAATATAGTATACATTTATTTTTATGAGTTTTGTATATATAATTATTATTATATTATAATAATTATAATTATAGTAATATTAAATTGTTAATATTTATATTCTATTTTTAATATTTATTTTGTTATTCATTTGTATTTCAATACTTTATTTTTGGTGTTACCATTTCAGGGGCATGGCATCGATTCTGGCACAAAGAAGATTCTTTATTTGTACAATATCAAATCATTCACCAATTTGTACCTTTCATCATGCAAGGTACCATCAACTATGCTGGTGGCAAAGGGGTTCTTAGCATACTCTGCAATGATTTGCTCCTTCCAATCAGCTATGATCTCCATCAATGAGCTCAAATGTGGCCTTCTTAACAAGGCATCAACCACTATGTTGTTCTTCCCCTTGACATACTCTATGTCAAAATTGTAAGCTTGAAGCTTACTCACCCACTTTTGCTATCTGTCATTGAGATCTTTTTGATGCAAGAAGTGCTTAAGACTGTTATGATCAATCTTCACAATGAACTTGCCTCCAACAAAATATTGCCAGAATTTGGCCAAGGCGTGCATGATAGCAAGCATCTCTTTGTCATAAATGGAGTATGTCCTCTTTGCACCCCTCAACTTTCGGCTCTCAAAGACAATAGGATGCTTGTCTTGCATTAGAACAACATCAATACCTTCTCCCGAAACATTACACTGCAACTCGAATGGCTTGGAGAAGTCTAGTATAGCCAAAACGGGACATGAACTCATAAGGTGCTTGAATTGATCAAAGGCTTTTTGTGCTTTTTTTGACCAATTAAATGCCCCCTTTTTGGTAAGATTTGTGAGAGGAGCAGCCATTTGAGAATATCCTTTCATGAACCTTTTGTAGAACCCACAAAGGCCCAAAAACCCCTTCAGCTGAGTGAGGTTTTCTGGTGGTGGCCAATCCAAGATGGCCTTAATCTTCTCCTGATCCACACTAACTCCCGTAGAGCTGATCACATGACCAAGATAAAGGAGCTCAGTCATTCCAAACTCACATTTGGATTATTTGGCAAACGAAGATTCAACCTCCAGAATGCTAAGAACCTCCTCCAAATGTTTAAGATGCTCTTCCCACAATTTACTATAAATCAGGATGTCATCAAAGAAGATTAACACAAACTTCCTCAACTGCTTATTGAACACCCTGTTCATGCAAGATTGAAAGGTTGCAGGTGTGTTAGTCAACCCAAATGGCATGATTAAGAATTCATAATGCCCAAAATAGCATCTGAAGGCAGTCTTCTCAATGTCCTCTCGCATTCTGATCTGATGATAGCTTGATCTGAGATCTATCGTGGAGATGTAAACTGCTCCATGTAGCTCATCAATCCTCGAAATAGAATATCGGTTCTTGATAGTTTTCTTGTTGAGGGCCTGGTAATCTATGCACATGCGGATAGTGCCATCTTCTTCACCAAAACCATTGAAGAAGCAAAAGGACTCTTTCTTGGGTGAATGTGACCCATATCCAAGAGTTCTTTGATGGCCATCTTGATCTCATCCTTGTGCCTTTTTGGATGCTGATATGGAGTGGTGATGATTGGTTTTTCTCCCTCTTCAAGTTCAATCACATGCTCAATCCCCCTTTCAGGAGGTCTCCCAGGTGGAATGCCGCCAAACACCTTGCTTCGCTTGGAGAGCAAATCTTGCGCATCAGGATGATAGTTTCTCTTATCTTCTAGAGGATTGGAACACATAATCACACACTCTACTGCCGCTCTACTATATCATGCCGAATCAACCTTTCCATCCTTTTGAATGAAACTATGGGAGAGCCTCCATTTGACATCCCTCTCAAAACTAACTTCGCTTCTGATGTAAACTTCAACTCCATGGTTTGAAGGTTAAGAGTGATCTCTCCAAGAGATCGTAGCCATTGTATACCAAGAACTGCATCCGCATCACCAATGCTCACAACATAGAAGTCATCTTTGACTTCATAATTGCCCAACTAGATAGACATGTTTGAAATCTTGTGAGTGTAAGTGATTGTGAAGCCATCCACCACCATGATTTTGAAGCCTTCAAACTCTTTAGTTTTGAGGCCTCTCTTGGCTACTATCCCTTCGCCAATGAAATTGTGAGTTGCTCCCGTGTCAATGAGAGCAGTGATTTGCTGCCCACAAAGAACTCCACGAACTCAAAAAGACTCGTTCTTTTGAAAGTTAGAAAGTTGGGCAAATGTACCCCCACTTTCTTGGTCTTCTTCTACCTCTTCTGGGGCCTTTTCTTCATCTTTCTCCTCTAAATCTGATTGCTGTTCTGATACATCAGATGCTGATTCATCAGCAAAATACACCTCCAAATGGTGCACTTTGCCTCTTTCGAAGCACTTGTGTCTTGGGGCCCACGACTCTTTGCAAGTGAAGCATAGTTTCTTCCTTCAGAGCTCATTTAAGAGGTCATCATCAATCCGAGAAGGAAACTTCTTAGTCTGATTTGCATCCTTATGAAAAAGCCTCTTATCTTTCTTATGTGGAAAAGACTTCGATTGAAATTTAGGCCTAGGGGCAACCAACTCCATATTCTTTTCTTTTCTAATAGCCTCCTATAGAGTTGGTGGATCAAAGGCCTTCACCCATCCCTTCAACGGTTCTATCAGCCCTTCAGTGAAAAGGACTATTACCCTTCTATCTGTGATGTTGGGCACCATCATAGAAAGCCTTTAGAATTTGGAAATGTAAGCATCGAGAGTGTTGTGTTGTCTCAATTGGGCCAACTCTTGGAATTTCACCTCAGGATCCTTATGATCAAATATTTCAATGAGTTTGTTGGTGAACTCATCATAAGAAGTAATCATGTTATGGCCAAGTGTGACGAGGCCATGATACCACCATTCGTGGGCTGCTCCGTGAAGGTGCAAAGTAGCAAACTTGATGGCATCTAACTCTGACATTGGCTTCAATGACAAATAATTGTCCAATTTTTGGACCCAAGCTCCAGGTAAACACTTGTCACTCCCATTGAAATGAGCCAAGGCCACTTTCCCCAATGCTTGTTGATAGTCTCTTTGCATCATTGGGCCTCTATTGTCAATCCTTCCACCACCCCTTTTCTTCTTTTGGTTCCTAAACTACTCCAAGCTCAAAATCTCCCGAATTTTAGGTGGGAGAGTCACATACTCCGTTTAACTATTCCTCACTTCTCCCACAGGAATTTGAGCTTCCTGCTCAGGTGGAGGTTCTTCTCTACAAGTGAAGATAGGTTGAAGTGGTCTTGGTTTAGACTCCGTAGGAGTGCCAATGGTATTTCCACTACTCTCGCTCCTATTGTGGGCATTTGATGCATTAACTTCCCTATTTTGAAATTGGGCTGTCTGAGGCATAGTTTGATTCATCTTTGCCAATACTGTGACATCATGTCCAACATATTGTTAAATTTCCTCTCTGTTCTAGCATCCGGAATGTCGGGTTGGCCTTCTTGATTACTAGTTATAGTAATAGAATATACATTATTGAATAAGAGATCTTCAACAGATTCCTATTGGATTGTATGTAAGAATTCAGTGTTAAAATGTAATAAAGGGAATTAGTTTGATATCGTGATTTGCTGAGTAAGTAGGTGAGTGTTTGACAACCTTTGGCTGTTGGCAGGCTCAGAGAACTTCTGAGAAGGTTTCTTCAATTGGGACTTGAGGAGTCTGAAACAACTGTCTCTTTTGCTCATGGTTATAGTATCTAATTTCTCTATAACTCAAAAGAATTTTTGGCAATTGAAAGCAATGTGAGGCATAGGCTGGCAGGATGACTAGCTCTGATACCATTGCAATATCCACCGCAAATTTTTTCAAACTTTCACTCATTAGCGTTAGCCAAAATATAATGATAAACAATTGAAATAAGCAACCTTCCGCTTTCTGATCACTCAGATCCTGAGGTGGGCAAGGTGAGAGCATATGGTGGTAAGATGAACATTGCATTAACTGAAAATCATCCACTTGTGTAGTGGGGTATGTGATAATCAAACCAACTGAAAGCAAATACCTTCCACTTTTTGATCACCTAGATCCCGATGTGGGCAAGGTGAGAGCATACGGTGGTAAGGCTTACAATATTGTGCTTCTAAAATGTAATGAGCCTAGCTCAAACTGTCCTCAAAATGCTGATAAAGAGCTCAAGGAATATCATCAAACAAATCACTTGCAACCGCCCATCTTGCTGGTTTATGTGATCAGACTGAAATGCCCTTTGGAAATTGATTATAGAATGCTTCCCATGCTTGAAATTCAGCACTACTATGCATAAATTAACATCCAAAGGTATGAATGACTTCTATAAATCATCTACAATGCATATCAATGACTTCTAAGTGTAAAAACATGCACCTACAGCCAACTGGTATTTTGACAAACAGTTGGTATGCATACAAAAGTTTGAGTATGAATAATATGGAAATGCTCATTGACAACTTATTAACAGCCAGCAACCTGTATCTCCAATTTGCAATATAAAGACTCAATACAATGCTCAGTAAATGATTTTCTATGAGCAACTAGCCACCTACAGCCAAGGGACTTTTTATCAAACACTTGGCATACAATCTTATGCACTATTCTAAATGATCATTAGAGCAACTATAGGACTCTAACTTGCAGCTCTTTATTCAAATTACAATTCCATATACAATGTAACATGAATAAACCAAGACTCTTGGCAAAAATGAAGATGTAATAACAAATGCCAAGTCTAAAATTTAATGACAAGTCTGAGTACAATGCAGCACTGTAATTACATCAATAATTATTCAAATGCAAGTATAAGTGCAAGGAACCTGGTCTAAGACTAAGCGCCCAAAGGTGTTGGTGAAGAAGCAACCAATGTCCACTGAAATATAACACAGCCAAGTCCAAATTGAGCCAGGGTTGCAGCCGCCCCTGTTCTAAGATGAACCTCTGATAATAAATAATTCGCAGCTTCAAAGTCTCCAAATTAGCATAAATAATCATCACAAATTTCTCACAAAGTGAGTGCTCCAGCTAGTGAGTGGAACCGATAGGTATGTGGGCCTCCATGAATGTAAATGTGGTCTCCATGACTAGTGCGAATGACAGAAAATGGATATCAGAACTGATGGCATTTGATGTATGATGCAAATCAGCCTCCTTAAAGCCCATTTGAACAAGAGTCAATGCCTCCAATATGTCTTCCAACAAACTCCATGCAAAATCGAACCAAGGTGAAGCCCTCACATGCAAAATTGTGGCTCCAAGAGCTGACTGTAAATTAAATTCCAGAACTAATATCAACTGATATAAAATCACACCAAGCTTCCAGCTCCTTCATTCGATGCCAAACAACATTGAGATGGCCCTCCCAAGGCAGCGCTCCAAGCCTATATCAAACCGATTAAAGATGTAGCTTCCTTATGCAAACTCGAGCCTCCTATATGCTGGTAACAATATCTGAAGTAACATATCAGACTTCAATATAATCTGAAGATGATGTAAATTGTTCCTTCAATGCTGTAGATTCAATGCACAAGACATCTCCAGCAATCCTCAAAAACTTCTATAAGTTGATATAATCTTGATAATTAAAATTGGCCAAAGGCCATTAATTTTGCAAACTGAAAAATCTTCAATACTTTCTCCAATGGGAGCACAAATGGAAGACTGAAGTATCTTCCTCCTACCTGCAATAATTCAGATGATATTTCACACCCTCAAAATTGCTATCAATAGGAAGTTTTTGTTTCCTATGATAAAGAACAATCTGCAGAAACCCTAGGCTCCACAAGATGAAATGACAAACATCAACATCAACATCAAATCTGGATGATCAACAATGAGCTCCTCATGTCTATTTATTCTTTTCCCTCAATAGGTCGGCCTCTTTCTAGAACTTTTCCAAGTCAACTTCTAGAAGGAATATTATTTTAATATTTTAATATTGCACTTTATAATAATATAAAATATAACCCAACTCCTAAAGTGCATTATAACATTATAATATAAAATAAAAGTTTCCATAAATAGAAATATCCATGATGATACCAGGAAAACCTTCATGAAGTCACGAAATGAGCCAACCACAATTGGGTATCTGCCAAATGACCCTCTTATCAAGTCCCATTAGCCTACGAGGATCAGGAATAGGCTAATTCCTCTAAACTCCATTGCTCATGAAAAAGGGGACATTACATAAAATAAAACCACTTCTTTAGTGGGGTAAGTATGTAAACCCAAGAGCATGAAATAAAATCTTCCGCTTGTCCAACAGGAAAGTACAACTAGCAAGAAAGCCCTTGGCGGCAAGCCAACCAAGCAAAAGAAAGATCCTTTGCTTATTCAGCGGGTATAACATGAAAATAAAGTCAAGTCATCCGCTTATTCAGCGGGTATAACATGAAAATAAAGTCAAGTTATCCACTTATTCAGCGGGAATTACTTGAAAGAAAAGAAAGCTTGACCGCTTATTCAATGAGAGCGCCATTTATTTAGTGGGGTAAGTAACAATAATAAAAAAACCTAATTCACCAATGGTACTACCAAACGGTGTTACAAAATGTTCCAAAATATCATAAGCTGCTGTTACACTATGAAAATGATGAAAACTTGTAGCACAACTCCCCAAAATGATACCCCAACATGAATTTAAGTACTCCCCAAAAAAAATATAACAATCATACCTCAATAGGAAGACCCCCAAGTGACTTAAGAAGGTCTGAAATGTTGCTGCTACAAGGTCTGATAAAAAGTTTCAGGTCTGATATGGAATGAACAGCAGACTGGAAACACCAACCAGCAACTACCCAATGATCACAACTTCACCAAATCGCCATAGAAACTCTCCCAAAGTGCTTGCAAGGTGAAGGTTTAGTCCAGGCGCCTCCCGACAAACAAAACAACAAGGCCAAAGGGAAATTTTCAGTCATCACAACCAAAGTACCAAGCCCTCATAGAGTTATGGCCAGCAAGGGGGGTGATTTGCTCCTAGAAATTCATATCTCTATCAAAAATTCTGAATTCTTGCACAAGTGGATGCCTCAACTTGTGTAATGTCTACCCCTGATATTTTTTGAAAATATTATCCTGTTTGCTGATATAAAGTTTGCTGATGGTTTGTTTTGATTGTTTCCAAGTGTTTTAACATAGTTTCATTACGTGCATGAATAAGATGACAATAAGAAGGAAAATATTGAAAGAAACATTGCTGTTCATATTTTCTAAACATCTCATGAATAGTACATAAATAGTAGATCAAAATCAGACTGAGTACAAATATATCAGACCTGGTTTTTAACAGTTCTGACCTGAGTAAGACTTCTAACAGCAGCTTAATCACTTCAGAAAATTGCACCATTCAACACCAATTAAAATGCCAGTGAACCCCTTGAGTTTCAATGCCAATAACCAGCTTTCCAACCCTGGGTTAAATGCAGAAGAAGGCCTATACATCAGCAGGCTGTAATAACCCAGAAATCACCAAATAGGGGCGACCCCTTGAATAGGGCTATCTGCTTTAGAAAATCAGGTCTTTGCCAAAAAATACAGACCAATGCTTGAGAAGGGACACCTAGATATGAGGGTTCCAATGGAGCAGCACCCAAAAAGAGAACTCGAGCCAATAAGGAGTTATGAACCCTTATTCATTTTCAGTTCTTGGAAAAAGTAATTCCCAGAATCTCAAGAAAAGGCTCCAGACCTCTGAAATCAGTCCTGAATCATCACCAAACCCATACCAAAAAACCTCCAATAGTTCAACACACCAAAGCCAAAAAACCCACTTCAGAAATGCTCAAAAATCTTCATCTTTCACTCTAAAAAATGTCATAGATCATCAAACTGTGAAGCCTTAGGTGATCCTTGAGATGGAATCACTCAAAACCCGGCTAGGGTGGATTTTCCACCACCAAAACTAGTTCCCAATGATGAGGGATTTCGTCCTCAACACGCAGCAGTAGACCTCTGGAGAAAATCCAGCAACATCCTGTTATGTAGCCAACTGAGAGATCCCAAAATGAAACTTTGTAGAGCCAAGAAGGAAATAGGGCAACATAATTTCAAATTTGCTTTCCCTCCAAAGCCAATGCCCCCCTTACATGAGCTTTTTAATTAAAATAATTTAAAAAACCTCCCTTGGGTGTCCTTGCTCAAAAGGAAACTATTTCGCTTTTGTTGCCTTCTAAAATAACATTAAGTCATTACATTAGGCTCCAAGGTGCTTTTTACATGACCCCTTGATCTCTTCACTTAAGTTGTAGAAATTATATTAAAATGACTTAAGTGAGAAATACAAATAATAAATAATTCGAACCTTAGCCATGCTAATGCCCAAACTGGAAATAAGCACTGTTGAAGTAGCCTTGGCCAAGACCAGCTACCGAAAATAGACTTACTATTTATAGCATTGCTAAAAATAGTAAATACTCCAAATCACCAAACTAGCATAAAAACTGATAAACACTGTGACTTACAATAAATAGTAAGTGATGGAATTGGCTGTTGGCTCTCACTCTTAGTTGTTTTTGGTTTGTCCTTGATGTCAAAAGTGGTTTGCTGATATGAATGTGATAATATGCTTGGTGGATATTGACAAGATGCAAGATGCAAGATGCATTCTCTCATTGATTGTTAGGTTGATTGGTTCCTATGATATGCAGATGGTGTATTCAGTTGCCCATGCTCAGTATGTCTTTGAATGATATGTATCAATGACACTTTGTGAAATCTTTTTATGGACATGAGTTTCAGGGTATTCATGACTATTCAGATTGATGCTACTTCGCTTTTAGGATATCCATGATGCTCAGTTTTGGATCTACTCTACATTCTTTCATTGCTTTGATGATATGATTGGACTGACAGTGTTGATAAGGCATTGTACAGGTTATTCAGGATTGATCATTTTCAGGATCATTTGAAGGCTTCATTTGAGGTTGCATGTCACAGGTTATTTGATCATATTCCAATTGATCATTTGCAGGATTAGTTTGACAAAACAATCATTTCTCAGGTGACTAAGGTCATTTGGTCTTTCTTGTTACATTTTAATTATGCACATTTCTATTGCATATCTCATGGCATTTTTGACTTGACAATATCATTATGTCAATGGTTCTTTGATTTCTCTACATGGGCATTATAAGGTAACTTCTCTATATGGGCCTTGCTATGATAATCAACGTTGAAGTGTTCATAAGCATTTTGATTAATTTAATGTGGCATACAATATGCATACAATATAAACCTTAATTGGTTTCTTTTGGCACATTGTATTGTTGATTACCTTGGCATATCAGGTGGTTATTTCAGTTCATTTTGGAGTTATCTTTGTTAAAGTCACATGGCAGTGACATCAATATTATATGGTATCAAGCTCCAAAAGTTTTTATTATTACAAACTATTTTTGAAAAGGCCGACAACCATAATTGGCAAAGCATACGTGTGGCTGTGACAGCTGATTATAATGTTGGGCATTATTATTCTTTTGTCATCGGACTCTAAGACATTTGGGTGGTTTATTAATCATTGTGTTTGATTTGCTCGGACCTCAAATCATCATTGAATTTGATAAAGTCCTCGACAGACTTGAAAGAAAGAATTTTTAGGGCAGTTTTATTGTTGAAAGTTTTGAAACCCTAGCCACCATGGAGTTGCTTGTCTTTGCAATGACAGTTGGATTTCTTGATAGTATGCAGTGGTTTTATAGACTTAGCTCAATGTATGAGCTCGGTTAGCAATACATGGTTGAAATGTTGAGCTCCAATTGTAGAAGTGTTGATTTGTCGGCTAGACAGTGGATTCTCAGCTCAGCTTCAGGTATTCTTACAGTTGACTTTGCCTTCGACAGCAAGGTGAGGAATTTTTGTTGTTCTGGGTTGTAACATTTCTTTTGAAGAAGCAAGGTATAGAAGATTTCGAAGGATAAAATTATTTGAATCAATTTTTTTTTATTTGAGAAAATGTTGACCATTTATTGGCAAAAATGAAATTTGGTTAGGGCTTCTCACATCTCTCGGGTAACTGTTTTTCTGTTTAGGGGTTCTAAACTCTAACTTGAGTTGATTTTCAGTTATTCAAACGGCATACAAAAGTTATCATTCACAGTATCTTTAAAAAGATGGTTCTCAGACATTTTCTTGTGATCAGAGAAAGGAATATGAAGCTTCAGTCATATTGTGCAAAAATTGTACTGCATTGAAATTCTTTTAATATGATTCTCATATTATTGTATTAAAGGAAGATGTTGATGCACAATATTCTTTAGTGTGCTTATTGAGATATTTATGCATAGTTTTCTATTGAAATTCTAGAGTTGCAAAATCTGCACTTCTAGGGTTCTGATAGGATGCTATAATTATTATGTGTTAGAAGGGGTTGGTGCTCCTTGGAATGGGTGTTCCTAAATTTGTTAGGGGTTGGTGCTCCAAATTCTGCTTGTAAGGCATTGTAAACAATGGTTTTATTTAAGCCAGTAAGGCATCATTTTGGAGTGGTTTTTCTACCCCAAGAGGGTTTTCCACTCGTCAAATTTATGGTCTCATAGTGTCATTGCTTTGTTATGATAGTATTGCAAGATTGTGATGTTTGTCCTTATCAGTTCAGTGTTGAATGGTTGTCTTTACATTTCTGCAAATGTTTATACTGAAGCTGTCCTGTTAATGTTATGAATTTCTGTCCAAGTGAAAACTATTTCAATGTCTTATTCATATACTTAATTGATGCCCAAGTCAAGTATGCTTCTCAAATTGTCATTTATTTTCTTTGTTTAAAAGTGAACACTGAACTAAAAAAAATATTGTGGCTCTTATAAATCACTGATTCACCCCCCACTCTTAGTGATTTCAGTCTTCAAACATTGTCCCCCTACTAGAAATAGAAAGTCTTGCCCAAAACATTGAAAACCACCACAAAAGGATATTGGCTTTGAGTTCCCTTACCAAACTCCACTTAGCCTATGAGAACTTTGGAATAGGCTAATGGACAACTCCATTGCTCAGAGGCAAGGAGGGGACATTACAACTTGCCAATCAAGAATCAACAATACCCATAAAAGATCTCCAAACCTCCAATCAGCATATGCAAGATATATGGTATGGCCTAGGATAGAAAGCTTCAACCAGCAAACTGAAACTTTAAGAAATCACTCTAAAATGGACCCCAAAATGTTGCAAATCAACGCTCACACCAAAAGCATATCTAGAAAAACATCATAGCAATCCAAAACTGAAAATGAAATGAACACCATCACCAAATGAGCTCAATGGCGACCCATGCAGTGGAGCCATACCAACGTCAAGCTAGGGAGTGTCTTGCAACTTCGAAACTCGAGTCAACCTTGAGGGTTTTGTTCTCAAAGCCCAAGGATTTTCACACCAATTCGACAATGTTTCGTTATCATAAAATTGCATAACCAAATGTGAGCAAGAGGGGGGTATAAATAGGAATTAGGGCTCCAGAAATTCAAACTTCTTTTCCCTCCAAATGGGATGCGCATCCTTGGGAAATAATATTTTATTTTAATTTCACTTAAAAACCTCCACTTAGGTGTCCACCTTAGAATAAGCAAAAACACCCTTTAAAATCAACTTGTCCAAGGGGCCTTTTCAAACTTTGTAATTGTTGACATTTCAATTCGCACCTCTGGAATGTGGATTAGAAACGAACAGCTATGCACTCATAAACTGCTCTTCAAATTAGGAGGGGAAGCTCCCTCTTTGTTGATGATGCTTAAAGAAAGTAAACTAAACTATTTGCCAATCTTTTTGGTTCTTAGCTAAGAGCACAAGGTTATAAAACTTTAGCGTTGTAGCTAAGATTTTCTCTTTTAGAATTTCAACTACAACTAGGCCTACTTTAATGACGCTTTTAACAACTCAAGTAAACTCAGAGCATGAGAGTTAGAAGTAAACAAGGAATGATTATTTAATGCAAAACTTACATGAACTCACTTCCAACGTACACCTTAAGACTCATTGTACTTTTAGATGCAAGCTAAAATAAAGATTATATAAGTGAAACACATAAAACAAAACCCGAGAGAGTAGATCAAAGAAAATGAGGCATGAGATTTCCTTTCTCAAAATTCTAAAATGATTACACTTTTGGGACAGTAGGATTGTAGCAATAATTGGCTTACAGTTTAGCGATCAACTAGAATACACTTCACACAAATTACACATAAATTGAACAATATCTTGCAGCAAAAGGCAGGCATGCAAGCTTGCTCTTACACTAAGTGAACAGACATTGAATAACAACTTGCAGACAAAGTAGGCTCAGCGACTTGCTATCACAATAATGGTTCTAGAAAAATGGGCAAGGCTGCCCTTATTTATACACAGGCGAAGGAGTAGGGAACCCTAAAATCTCCTTGCTTTTACAACAAGACTTGCCAACATGCAAACTTTATTTCTAAAACTTAAACAAGACAACTAACTAACAACCTAGTGAAAGCAAAAAAAAGGAAAGTGCCAACTATTACATCTTGATTCTTTTCTCTCTCACAAAGAATAGATAAGCATGAGACAAGAATAGCAAGAAAACTAGGAAAAGGCATCAAGTTAACTGCTGCTTTAAATCTATCTTTGGAGATTTTTGTTGTCTTGATAATATAACTCATCCATTGGTATTTTGGGAAAGTATATCCGCCAAAAAAACTGATATCTACTTCATTGTTAGGAGCATTGATACTATATAAGGCAATATTCCGCTTTTCTGGGATTTCCTCGCCTTCTGCAATTGAACTTAGAAAATCTTTGACATCTTCAGTTGCTTTATCAAATCTTGCTAATTTCGGCGGCTTTGCAACTGGAGTGATGACCTTTTATAAATATATCCTCTCGCTTCAGCATATCTTTTTACCTTGTGTGTGACCATTTTCTGATATTCCTTTGCTTCTTTCGCAACTTTTTGTGCATCTGACACTTCTCCTGATTTTTCAATGGAAGAGTATTGTACAACTCTTTTCCAATACTTGCCCTTTTGCTCATACCACACCTTTTCATGTTCTTCGACTGAGGTGATGATGTTTTCTGTCCATGGTGGTGTTGAAAAGCACTTCTCAACATTGTTTGACCTGAGGTTGCAAACAACCCAGAATGACCAAGATGTCTGACTGCAGCATTTCTTGTAGCTTCCAAAGCACGCGAATCGAACACTAAATTTATATGATGCAAATTAGTTTCAAAAGTTTTTATGAAATCATGATACAACATTGGCTTGGTTCTAAATTCCATGGGAGAATACTGCATGCTGAAAAACTCGAATTTTGACTGTAAACTTGACTATGCTCAGACAAGTTTTGCATAAAAGCTAAATATAGCTTGCTGATTTTTCTTCTTTAAAAGGCAATTTTTTCCCAAAAAAAATTGAGATATGGGTTTTGTGAACAATCTCGTTGTGAAGAGACCTAGATCATTTGATTTTGGAAAATGTTGATGGCTGATTGAAAAGCAGAAACCCTAAAATTTTAGGATTTTCCTAAAAAAAGCTGAGAATTGGGTATTGTGTAGAATCATGTTTCAAAGAGACCTAGTTGATCAGATTTTGAAAATACTGAGGGTTTCCATAAAAAGCATGGAAAAAGCAGGTTCTTCAAAAATATGAAGTTTTCCAAAGTTGTAGAGAATAAAAAACCAAGCTCACCTAGATTGTTGAAAATTGAAAAAGATGATCCCCTTTTTCTGAAAAGTGATGCCTTGGAAATTTGAAGCATGAAAAAGCGAGCTTCTGAGCAACTTGATTTCAAAAATATGAAGAACTTCGAAAAAGCACCACGTTTTGGCCTCCAAATCTTGATATGAAGAAAAATATGTCTCCTCCTTTGGATGCCAACTTGCAAAAGATGTGAAATGAATGCAAAAGTCTTCTTAAATAGATGTTGAGGATGAAAAACGCTTTATTCTCCATTGTTAAATCTTTGAAGCCTATCTGGAAGTAGGTATGTTGAATGTAGACGCCATGATGCATGATGAAAATTGGAAAATTTACTAAGGCATTGAAACTTTGGCGCCTTTACTTAGCAGACTTAGCCATTTTTCTTGAAATTCTCAAATTTTGCTTGATAAAATGCATCCTTTTGATCTTCGATTTCAGACACCAGATGAATCTCGTGAATTGACTAATGATCTCGTTGCAGATCCTGATTGAATCTGGAAACAAAGTTCTAGAGGCTGCATCTTCTAAAAACTGATTCTAGACTCTCAAAATCGTGGGTGCCCCTGGCTACCTGGGGTGCCTTTACTCAGCAGAGATAGCCATTTTTCTCATGTTCAATTTTTCATTGCTTTTTGTTCTTCAGATGAATTCTCATTTTCGGATGCTTGATTGGCCCGATGAATTGACAGCTGGATTTGTTGTATAGCTCAGAGAATTCCGAGGAAGATCTTCTGAATGCCATAAATCCAAAAATTTGATTTAGGGGGTCAAAAGCGTGGGCACCCCTGGCTAGTTGGGGCGCTCAACTCCTCTAGAGTTAGATTTTTTGTGTTTTTTTCAATCTTTCTTTTGACTTCATTTTGCACAAGTTTACCCCTCCGTTCAATCTGCAATATCTGGTGCTCGACAAATCTAATGATTTCGTTGAAGAGCCGGTTCAAATCTGAAGAAAACTTGCTGGAGGTGACAAACCCTAATTTCCATTTTTAGCTGCTCAAAAGCCTAGGCGCCCCTGGCTACTTGGGGCGCCCATGATTACTAGACTTAACCATTTTCAGGCTATCTTCAATTTCTCAACTTTATCCTCCATGCTCTGTCTTCCATTTGATCTGAATTTGTGGGTGCTTGATGAATCCAATAATCTGGCTAAGACATCCACTGAATAGCTTGAGGAATTCTGAAGAAGATGGGCATATTTGCAAACCCTAATATCTGAATCTGACCCTCCAAAAATCTAGGTGCCCTTGGCTAGCTGGGGTGCCTAAGATTCTAGAGATAGAATTTTTGATGATTTTCATTATTGCATTTTGCTCTTTGATGAAGCTTCTTTGTTCAATCCACAATCTTGGCTGACTGATTGATCTGATGGACCTACTGCTGGATTCATTGCGAAGCCAGAGGAATTTTGATCAAGACACCTTAGAAGCACATACCCTAACAACATCTGATAGCTTGAAATGATGGGCGCCCCTAGCTAGCAAGGGTGCCTTTACTATCTAGTGTTTAGTCATTTTTTAACATTTTATAGCTTTTCCTTTGTCTTCACTCTCCGTTCCATGTCTTCGATTGTCGGGGTTGAAAAAATATGCTAAGGCATGGATGGCTAGGTGCCTTGACTGGACATGGGCGCCTAGCATTTCCATACTTAACCATTTTTCCTCAGTTTTCAAGATTTTCCATCTTTCCTCCTTTGTTCTTTGTTTCGCGAAGCATCTTTTGCCATTTCTCGACCTATGCAGTGTTTGGGACCTTGAATTTGACATCTAGCAATTGAACATCCTCCATTGATGACCTTGGAGCTCCTATTTTAGCTTTTGAAAAAGTAGAATAGACCCACCAAAGCAAAACTGATCTTTTGATGATTTTGATTGGACCCACCTAATGAGGAAGTATTTTCAACCAATCAAAATCAATTTGAGCCCTGAAAGCGAAAATTCTATTTTTAGAAATTTTTTCTAGTATTCATTTGAGAAGAAACCCAAAAAAACCTAGAAAAAGTCTATTTTTAGAAAATTTCCTAAAATTTAGGGCCGAAAAACTGAGAACTGGGTTTTGTAGATAAGGTCGTTCTGAGCAAACCCATATCGTCAGATTTTGAAAATTTTGAGTTTTTGACCTACATGTGTGACATGCAAATTTCCATTTTTTGACCTTTTTGACAATTTTTACAAGACTTTTACCACTTTTTCAAAATGCCTTAATGAAGCAAAATTTTTAATTTTGGGTACAACAGTAACTTTATAACTTAAGTTGCAATGTTTTCCTTTTTCGAACTCCAATGATGGTGGATGCATTGAACTGCCAAAAATGATAGAACTCAACAACTGAAACTACCACCACTGCCAGAACTGGAAACCCTACATTGAATTGCTGCCAGGACCACTGCCAAAAATAACACTTACTAAAAATAGTGTGTCCAAACTCAAAATTAGCCCAAATTGAGATGCAACTATTAATTACTAAAAATAGTAAGTGCTAAAAATAGATATTGCTAAAAATAACAATACTACCCACCAAGGATCTCAAAAATCCTAGAAAACACTCTGACAAATCCCTGTAAATACCCCTTGAAAGTGCCAACAAGAATCCTCCAAGAATCTTGGAATCCCCTGAAATGCCTCCGAATGGCCTATAGGACTCCGG
This sequence comes from Sequoia sempervirens, assembly GCA_007258455.2. Taxonomy (NCBI): domain Eukaryota; kingdom Viridiplantae; phylum Streptophyta; class Pinopsida; order Cupressales; family Cupressaceae; genus Sequoia; species Sequoia sempervirens. The sequence continues at coordinate 87,421 of VDFB02261804.1, read as the reverse complement.
AAATAGGCTAACGGTCATTGAAAAGCTTAGGATTGAGAAGGAGACATTACAATTCCCAACAACATCAATGGGGAAAGTGATATTTTCCTTCCTACATATGGAACCCATCATAAATAATTAGTTTTAAAGAGGTATATTAATTGATTTTGGCATATAAACTTTGGCAATGAAACACAAATTGGAACATGCATGGTGGCCACGATAGATGTGATATTGTTGGCCCTTTGGGGTATATTGTGTCTTAGCCTATTTCTATGATTTTTCTTATTGTTAGTCTAGCTAATAGGTATATGGATGATAGTGATGATAATGGTCATGTAAAAGTGCCCAGAGAAAGGCATAAAGTGGGGGTTTCAAATCCTCTAGACATCTTGTCTTTCATCTTATTCATGGGTTGTTATTGGGATTGCCTATTTTCTTCTCAAGGCATCCTTTGATTGTAATCATTTCTTTTTTCAATATAGAGTATTTAACCTTTTTCAAAAAAATAGTATTAGATAAGTGGAAATAATTCTCTTGTATATGTGTGCCGAAGTTTTTTTTCATTACATGCACAAACTGCATACCAAGGAACTCATTTGTATTCCCATCTTGTGTTTTTAAATGGTATGTGACAGAGAAGAGATGGTATTTGTGTTAGAGTTTTTTGGTATCTTAGAAATCAAAGCTTGTAATGTTTTTCTTTCAGAACACTGGAGACAAGTCTGCACAGCCAATTTGGCACATTTTGGGGAATTCAAAGATCAATATGGAATTTCAAGTTACTTTTGCATATCAGGATTTGCAGGTAACAATCATTAGTGTGATAAACTGGGGCTTGCATTCCATAATTCTTAGCATTTATGCATATCTTATGTGATAAGTGTTGGCCATTACAAGTGGTTTTGTACTATTGTAGTATATTATGATTGCTTTTGTGCATCTTTTCTGCAAAATCAGTTTACTATAGTAATTCGTTTTTGTTGGATCCATAGTTTTATCAAGGAAAATGTTCTAGATTGGGAAAATAGTTGTTTATTGCAGCTGTAAATTTTATGGCGATTTTATCATTTCCTTTTCACTTCTTTATTTAGGGTGAATTTTTGCTAAATCTTAGAAAAATTATATGTTTGCCATATTCTTTGCTGTGGCAAAAGTGTTTGTGTTCTAATTATAGGTCAAAGGCTGAAGAAAATGTACAATTAAAGATTTGAAGCTTCCACAGTACATAATAATTGAAAAAAGGACTTTTTGAAAAGGAAATGGTCTGATAGCGCTTACCCTTTGTAACAGTTTCTGTCCAAAATGCATAAAGTTCCAGATACTCTATTATATCATGATAAAGCATAGAGTGAGCAGATAACAAAAAGTGGCTCCAAACTTTACAAATTTCTGTAGCAGAGAATACTAGATCAGAAAGAAATGCTCCGTTATCATAGCAGAAGCCAAAGCTAATTACACAGCTTATTGATATATAGGGCATCATAACCATATTTGTTTGCTTAATTACTTAGAACAAATATTATTGGAATTGTATCTGCCAACAAATCAGCACCTAGATATTCCGTTTCTCAACCTTTCAAGTTGATGTCTCAAGTCATATTTATAAAGATGCCTGTAAATGTAATTGTCACAATGTACAACTATTAATAGAACTTTATCCAAGAACTCATTAGGTTTTAGCAATACCACATATTCTAGCATTGGATGCGATTATTAAATCTAAGGGAAAATGCAGAGGCTGTGGGCATCTTTCTACCTTTTGACTTCACCCATCCCTCTTGATAGATAGACACATGGAGAGTCTTCTTAATAACTACATTAAAAAATGATTGTAGACTTATACATTGCCAAGATAAATCAACATTTTTGTCAACAATAAGTGAACCATCTTCAAGGTCTCAACCTATCAGCCTGGTTTGTCAATATTTCCAAATTTTTAAGTTTAGGTCTTCTACTAATTTTCATAAAAGATTTTTCCCCAAGTGATATTTGTGCAGCCTAGGCCATCCTAATCTGTGGCTTGACATGGAATCAGAGCACAAATATCACTTATGGTGGGTAATAATTTATTACAGCAATAACGCAAAAAAGCATACACAATGTGTAAGATTCTTACCCAATTTATACCCAAATTTTTCACACTTTAATTTATACCAAAGATGAATAATAACTTCTCTTCCCGACCTTTTATTCCAACACCACCTTTTGATTTTCAATATAATTTGCTTTTCCAAAGTGACTTTTATATAATATTTTACCAAAGCATTTAATAAAGTCACTTTAATAAATAAACTAATTAATTAAATATAAATGTCCAAAATATGTCTAAGGACGATTATTAAATTATCCCCTCAAATTCCCCACCTTAGCTTATGGGAATAGAATAAGCTAGGGGATTCCACTAGGTGATCACTCGGAAAACGGGGGCATTACACAATGCATGGTGCATTTCTTACCATAGACTAGGTGTTGTTAACAAGCAAGATAAGTAAGCTTTGAGATCTCTAATAATTCCTTTACTATTTCCAAAGAACAACATGTCATCAATATACAAGACAATGATTAGTAATTGATCATTAATCAATTTGAAATAAACACAATGTATCACATTCATTCACACCAAACCTAAGGTCCAATGTGAAAGCATTGGCCCTTTGATACCACATATGTGGTGACTAGTTTAGACCATTTAATGGCTATTTCAACTTATTAGCATTTTAATTTGCATCTTTCAATGTAACACAAAATGGAACATTTATGCGGTACAACCACTCTTTGAATTAGAAAGGGAAACTCCTTGTAAAACACAAACTAATTAGCAGTGATCAGTGCAGTTGGCCATTAGCCTATCTCAGATGCCTGTAGGCTAATCGGAAGCAGAAATTAGGGTTTCCTATCTTCTAGGAGGATGTTTTGGCAGTTTTCAAAGGCTTGCATATGGAGTTTTGGATTTTGGTTTGCGGATTTTTTTTGGGTTTTCAAAGAGCTTCACAATGATATGATATACATGGCACTTGGGCAACTTTCCAGAATTTTCTATTTTTAGCAGTGTTCCAGTTGGTAGCAACACAAAGAGCTTTCCACTTCAGGCAGTGTAGTGAGTATTTTTGGTTTTGGCTTTGAGGTGCAATTTTGGGAGAAATGAATTATTTTAAGTTATAGAGGTTATATTTTCACTTTGGAGCCCCCCTTGGCCTAGTTTTATAACTTCATGTTGTTTTCAAAAGGGGACTTTGAGGGTGGACGCCTCATCTGGAGGCTAATTAAATATTTCTAAAGTTAAAAATTGCTCTTGAGGAGTCAGACGCCACTTTATGGAAGGATATTATTTTTTAAAAGTTTTTATTTCTCACTTGACTTGGGTGCCAACTTGGAAGGAGGGAAAGTGAATTCAAAATTAAAATAACCTCAAGGTGATTTGGGCGCACTTTCTAGAAGATGCTGGAGATTCACCTCTGAGTCTATAAAAAGAGGCCCTTGCTCATTCATTTGTTATCCATGAAGAATTATTTCGAAATGTTGCCGAATGGTGACTGGTTTGGTTCGAGGAATGCATACCTCCTAGCTTGGACTTAGTTTCTTACTTGAAAGATAGCAACTAGCTAAGTGAGAAGGTTGTTCTTTACTTAGAGGAACAAATTGAACTCATTGTAATGGAGTTTTTTGATGTTTTCTGATGTCTTTTGGTGTGTTTGTCAATTTAGAGGTTGTTGGTTTTTGTGTAACTGAAGTAGATTTTCACTCATAGCTCATTAGGCGAATTTTGTTGGCTTCTAGGTATTGACTCATTCACTTCCTTGGCCCTAGGCATCCCTTTGAGCAAAGTTTGGCATTTTTTGGTGAAGTCTTGAATTTTCTATTGTTGGTCACCCCTTTCTCTAGGCCATACCTTTGCCTGGAGGTGTATTGGAAAATGTGCTTAAATATTATCTCAAGTTTGCAATAGTTTCTCAGTCATATCTTGCTTGTCATCTCTCTAGCAATCTTTTGCATTTGGTTTCATGTCATTTGGTGAAGTATTGAGTGAGTTAGGAGCATTTTATGGTGGTTTCTAGTTGCTGGTCTGAAGTTTTTAGTTTGCTGGTCTGTTATATCAGATTGTTAAAAGTTAGAGTTTTGAGGTAGTTTTTCATATCTAGTGAGTCTTTTAAAATTGGAGAACAAATAATAACATTTGCAGCTTCTTTGACAGCCTAACTATTGGCTTCTTGTAGGATTTATTCTAATTGTAAAGCTATTTCAGTAGTATTGATCAGCTCTTTTATATTTCTGCATTTTCTATTGTAATTTTCCACGGTTGTGGAAGAGATAGGCCTCGCTGTCTTTACTTTCAGCATTTCTTTATTGTATTGCCTGCTAAATAAGTGGAAGGGGACAACAAGCCGCCCAATCTTTACTTTCCATGTACTTGCATTCTTCATCATGCTGATCGGCTGAGCCGTCAATTCACTCCCGCTGAAATACGCAGTCGAGTTGCATAAACTTTACTTTCCAACATTGTACTTCATTCAGTTTGGAGACTAACGATCCCCGACGCCATATGCTCACACCTTGCCCAACATTGGGATCCTAGTGTACATTCTTGGCGTAGGGTTACTTTCATTAGTTGGTTTGAATTTGGCTAATGCTGACGGGTGCCATTGTTGAAGTGGTTGTAAAAATTTGAAAAAAATTATAAGGGGGTCATTTCAGTGGTATCAGAACCATGATCCTGCCATCCTGTGACCAACAGAGTTCAGTTGTCAGATGAGTGATAGAGTCAACAGATATTACACCAGAAGTCAGGCAAGATATCAGCCTCAGTTTGCATCAATTCTAGAGGCAGAGACACTTTTAGGGGCTCTAAGAGAAACCGGTAAAGCAATTGAAGATATTGGTAAAGTAGTTGCAAATATGTCAGAAAATACTAGGCAATCCATGGATGAAAGAGATGTTAGAATGGAGAAGAAATTCGATGGTATGATAGATATGATGTCATGGTTGCTTGCAAGAATGGATCAGCAAACGACTCAAAACCAGCCCCAAAATCAAAACAATAACATTGGAGAAAGCAATGGTGTTAATGGTAATAATAATGTGGAGACCAATGGAAGAAACAAAGCTATTGGCGAACATGAGGCCACCTCTAGAGGTTCAACCACTAGACCTCTTTTCCTTTCCTTCACTCAGAGGGAAGAACCTTAGGCGGAGCCCGTGGTACCTTTTGTAGATGATGCAAGACAAGCCTACACGGAGTATGTCACTTTACCTCCTGATCTTAGAGACTAATGGTCCTTTGATCAGTTCATGAATCAAATAAACAAAAGGAATGGCAGAAGAGTTGAAAACCGTGCTCCTGTGGTTCCTAGAACAGATTATCAGCAAGCCCTCGGGAAGGTGACTTTGGCTCACTTTGATGGAAGTGATAAATGTATAGCCAGGTTGTGGGTTCAGAAGCTAGACAACTACCTCTTGCTAAGACCTATGCCTGAAGAGGATGCCATAAAATTTGCAACCTTGCGCTTAGGAGCTGCCCATGAGTGGTGGTACCATGGTTTGGTCACTCTTGGCCACAACCTTATTTGAACTTATGAAGAGTTCATGTCATGTCCCGATTTGGAGGCTGGGTAATTTAATTAAATTAATTAATTAAGTTGTCCAACTATTGATATTTTATAAGGATGACTAATTGATTATTTTAATTAAATTAAAGTGGAGTATTAAATTAATTATTTAATAAAGTTATCTTAATAAAATAATATCTCAAAGGTAACTTTATTATAATTAATTTAATAAAGTGACTATAATAAAATGATATATCAAAAAGTCACTTAAGTAATAAAATAATAAAATATTCTAGAAGCTTCTTGGAGATAGGTTAGAAAAAGTATATAAGAAGCTCATTGCTAGTCATTCAAGCACACTTGGATTTTACTTCTATTCTATTCATACCTGCGTGGTAGAATAAAAACTTGAATGCTTTCATTGCTTGAGGGTTTGAAGACTCTAAGGTACCACTTTCGATTGTGAAATATCAGTCCTAGCTGGAATTGTGAGAAATCCATCCAGGGTTTCTACTTGTGCTTAATTGGAGATTTTATTAGGTGCAATAGCTGTTGTATTATTGGCCTAGTGGAGATTATCGATTGTAATCAGCTTATTTGAGAAGCTAAGTATTTGTTTGCAATAGCTGATGTATTATTGCAAATTTGTCTGCGAATTTTATAAATGCAATAGCTGTTTTATTATTGCATTATTTTATTATTGTGCTGATATTTTATATCTTCAAAATAAAGTTTTCAAAAGTTTTTAATTATTTCAGTATTGTGGAGCATATTCTAAATATTGGAGGAAATATTATTTTGAATAATATCTTTGAAAAGGGTAAAAGTTATCCTTGGAGTAATACTTGAGAAATTAAATATATTTTACCATAAAGTGAAATATTGGACGCATTTTACTGGAAATTAAATATTGGGCGATAAAGGATTTGCTTAGCGAAATATTTCCCAAGTTGTGCTCTTTGGTCATAGGCAAAAAATTAACATTTTCTTGGAAGGGCAAATAATTGAAGCTGGGCCGATAAAATAAATTCTAAATATTTTGAGCCGTCACTTTGAAGGGCGAACATTGTGAAGTAAAGACTTATGAAATATATCAATATCTATCAGTGATTTCGTTGTTGGGAAACTTGGGCGCACCATTCACAAGACCAGAGCTTGCCAAGTCGTGTTTATTGAAGATACTGTGCCGCATAAGAGAAATACGATATTCTGAATTGAGCTTCTCTCGAATGCAAAGTGTCTCAGTAAGTCATTGAAGGAGGCGCATAAGCTCCTTGAGGTTGGGCGATTGATTGATGTCTGAGTTCGTGAGCTCCAAGCTAGTCAACATATTCATTGCTATAGGCGTGGGAACTCATTTGCTGAGTTTTGCATCCATTCAAAGTCAACTGAATATTGTAGGAAATATGGCTAAGCATTTGGAGGCAGAGTAATTTAATTAAATTAATTAATTAAGTTATCCAAATATTGATATTTCATAAGGATGACTAATTGATTATTTTAATTAAATTAAAGTGGAGTATTAAATTAATTATTTAATAAAGTTATCTTAATAAAATAATATCTCAAAGGTAACTTTATTATAATTAATTTAATAAAGTGACTATAATAAAATGATATATCAAAAAGTCACTTAAGTAATAAAATAATAAAATATTCTAGAAGCTTCTTGGAGATAGGTTAGAAAAAGTATATTAGAAGCTCATTGCTTGTCATTCAAGCACACTTGGATTTTACTTCTATTCTATTCATACCTGCGTGGTAGAAGAAAAGCTTGAATGCTTTCATTGCATGAGGGTTTGAAGACTCTAAGGTATCAATTTCGATTGTGAAATATCAGTCCTAACTGGAATTGTGAGAAATCCATCTAGGGTTTCTATTTGCTTCATTGGAGAGTTGATTTGGGTGCAATAGCTGATGTATTATTGCCCTAGCTGAGTTGATGTGATAGCTGAAGTATTATTGCATCATCTTGAGTGCAACAACTGAGGTATTGTTGCATTTGATTGAGAAGTTTGATTTGCTACAGCAGCTGATGTATTGCTGTAATTTGTTGGAGAAAATATTGAAGAACATTTTCAGTTTGGAGTTGCGTTGGTTTGGAACAATTGCTGCCATCAGTCTTCAATCAGGTTCTTGAATTGGCATTTTATTTGCATATTTATATCAGTTTGTAATTACTGCTACAACAGCCTTGTATTTGCAGTTCCCATATCTTATAGTATTGGCATTGGCATTGCAAAATTGCACCAGCTTAAGGGCGATAGCTTGAAGTCTTTGGCATATTGTAAATTAGTTTCATGACAGCAATAAAGGAGTTTAGGGTTTCATAGGACATGTTTGCTAAAATGTCTACTTGCTGAAGTAATCATTTATACCAATAGGTTGCATACAAAGTGTATGACAAAATGTTAGATTGTTGTAGCTATTCATTTTAATTAATAAGTTTGCATGACAAGTGTTTGGTATAATTCATCATTGCTGTAGCATTCAATTGGCATAAGAAACTTGCATACCAGTTGTTTGTCTTAATGTGTAATGTGCTGACCCAAACTGCTCTAGTTTTTTCTGTATGTTTCCCTTGGAATTTTTACCAGCAGTTATTGCAAGAGCTGTCCATACGCTATTATAATTTCTGATTATTCATTTGGTTTGAAGAGAGCCCGTGAATATGCTGTCAAATGTGATTTTCAATTCTGTACTTGCTGTTTTATTGATTGTTTTTGGTGTTTGTTTGCATAAGACGATTCAATGCCAAATATGACCCAAAGAAAGCATTCAAATGACTGCACTGAGAAGAAGATATTAATGCAAGATATTTTTGTTTCTACTGCTGTGTATAACTGAAGGGACTTGCAAACATGCACTTACAGCAACTAAGTAATTTTCTCTTCATGCAATGATCATCTAGGGCTAAGGAGCATACTGTGACAGTTGGTGTACTACTGCAGCCACAATAATGCTAACTGAAATCCATGCAACCACAGCAAGGGCATTATAACAAACAATTCGCATAAAGTCTTTCAAGCTACGTAGATATAGATATTGCTGATGACTGTCCAAATCTGATTATATTCATTCAAAATAACACCTACAGCAGTTCGCATCTTGAACAGAAACTTAAAGTCTCAGTAGACACACAGTCATAGTGATTACAATAAGGTAACTAGCTGTCTCAAGAGCATAGGGCATAAATTTCTGAACTTACAATCACTGAGATGTACAGGTAACAATAACAGATTGCTCTACAGCAGTGATACAATAATGCCAATGGTATATTTCTTACTGGACAGGATTTACATTGACATGTTTAGCAGCAACTAGAATAAACTTCCATGATACAAAACTGAAATAGCAAAACCTGATTCGATGTTTGTCCCAAGCTGTAAGAAGTAAGGCGTCCTCAAGATGGCTCAAAATCGCGACTGGCAACTTGACTGAATGCTGGAATGGTCGCCTCTTCTCATATAATGGCGTATCTGGTATTGTATGCCCTAAACGCCTCCCTTAACCTTCTATGGAAGCTACCACGAACAAGCTGCAGGCGGAAATGAAGCGCCGTCCTCACCAAAAACGCGTCCACACTGTTATACCCTAGTTCGTGTCCATTTACCCTCAACTCGACTACTTAAGCTGGGACGAATCTATTTCTGAGAGCTGAGACGTCTCAAAGAAGAGTGAAGCTCTCCAAATACTCCAACGAAGAAGCCAAAACTCAGCAGATAACCCCGAAATTGCTTAAATCGTTTCTGGCCTTCCCTTACCGATCCATCAACTGTGCCATGCTAGGAATGATATTTCACATTCGAAACGTGGCGGCTAGGGTTTCCCCATCTCCATAACCAGGAAGCGAGCTTTCCCGTGAATGATGTTCAATCCACAATCAAAAGGTGCGAATCACATTGCAATGCTTCTCTTTTGTATTTCCTCCTTCCAAAGAGACCCGTGCCTTTTAGCATAGTGAAGTTTTAATATTTCAATAGGGAAATAGAAGTGACTTGATTTTACAATGTGATGTTAAAATATATTATAAGTCACTTGAATAATACTTCCATAAAGTCACTTTTAATGAAATTGATTTAATTAATTGCTCAAAGTTGCCTTTAAATATTTAAATGAAACTAAGGCAATAAATTTAGCAATTAACTAAGTGATTCCCTTAACTCGACACTAGCCTCGGGAATTAAAAGGCTACGTGACCCTTCAGCTGCTACTGAGAGGGGGACATTACATAATGTCAATGAGCTATAGTTGAATATTTGCACAAGTTTCAGTTATAGTGGTGTTAGGAGTTCGCATGCTAAGTATTTGCTAAAATACCTATTGGCTGTAGCTTTACATTTACGCAGTTGCACTTCACTTTCAGTCATTATAAGGCATTGTAGGTCATCTCAAGCATTAGCTTCAGCTTTGAAAGAGTCCGGGTAATGTATGACAAGTGTTTGTCATAATGTCTCTTGCTGCTATTATGCATTTGCATTATATTTTCAATCATTATCGAGCATTGGAAAGTCATTAGAATCCATTGCATTGCATTACCATTTAGTTTCAGTCCTTACATACTTTCATTTAAGATATTTAGTTGATCAAAACATCGTCTGCATTTGAAATTATCAAAAAGAAATTACAATCATTAGGTTCAAACTTTGTAAGGCAAGTGTTTGACAAAATTCCTGGAGCTTCAAATCAAGTTAAGGCTAGAATTAGCAAGGGACATTTCGGTTCATTAACAAGTTGATTGAGAGGTTTGACACCAAAGACCCCGAAGTGAAGTTCTGTGAACTTGCACAACTGAAACAACATGGCTCATTGGATGTGTATATTGCAGATTTTCAAAGGCTTTCCGTGATGGTGCCCAACATCACTAAAAGGAGACTTGTATTATTCTTAGAAGGTTTGATGAAACCATTGAAGGGGTTGGTGAAAGCTTTCAATCTACCAAGCCTTGAGGAAGCTATCAAGAAAGCTAGAAGCATGGAGTTATCGGTCCCTAGGCCAAAATTTCCACCCAAGCCTTTTGCTCACAAGAGAGATAAGAAGCACTCTTCAAATCAGCATAAGAAGTTCCCACAGAAGATGTCAGAAGAGCTCCGAGTTAAGAAAAGATGGTGTTTGCTACACTTGTCGTGAGCCTTGGTCAAAGGGTCACTGATGCTATGGAAGGGGCAAAGCACAACATATGGAGACTTATTCTGATTATGGATCAGAATTTGATTTCTCAGAACAATAGTCTTATTTTGGGGACGGCAAGGAAGAAGCTCCAGAAGAGTCCAAACATGAGCAAGAAGTTGGGGTCCCCATTGCCCAACTCTCTAGTTTCCAAAATAACGAATCTTTCAAGGTTCATGGTATGCTTGGTGGACATCAAATTGTTGCTTTGATTGACACCGGAGCAACACACAATTTCATTGATGAAGGAGTGGTTGCAAAGAGAGGGCTCAAAACTAAAGAGTTTGAAGGTTTCAAAGTCATGGTAGCGGATGGGTTTCAAATCTCTTGCAATCAAAAGGTTGCTAACATGTCTTTGCAATTGGGAAACCATGAGGTCAAAGATGGCTTCTATGTTGTAAGCATTGGAGATACGAATGTTGTTCTTGGCATTCAATGGCTGCGTTCTCTTGGAGAAATCTCTCTAAATCTGCAAACAGTGGAGCTCAAGTTTCAGTTAGATGGGAAGAGGGTGGTGCTAAGAGGAATGCCAAACAGAGGCCCACAGATTGTATCTTTCAAAAGAATGGAGAGGTTGATTCGACATGATCAAGTTGAGTGGGTAGCAAAGTGTATGGTTCTACCAGCTGATCCAGTGGAGACAAAAAGGCACTATCCACCTGACATTCAGTCATTGCTGTGATGAACCACACTCCGGTGATCCACTCTGCTACCACTGTAGTGATATGCTCTGATACCACTGTAATGGTCCAAACTGGACTTGACTCAAAAACCCCCAAATTTAATTCTTGAAATTCTCTTTTGAAACCAACACGAGCCTCTACTGCAATGATTTCACGGTGCTTGTAGGTCTGATTAGGGTGTTGGTGTTTGTCTTTCTTGTGTTTGGGAATTAATGCCAATGATATACATAAATTTAACAATCAATTGCATGTAATATGAACCCGAAATGAACTAAACTTCAATTGATAACACAAGAAGTCCCAAATTCATAATTAATAGACTTTCTTCATTACAAGAGAGAGTACATAATGGGACGGCTTGCATACAATTCAAGAGATACTCAAGCAAGATTCAAAATGACCTTTAAGATGCATTCTACATGATATATGAGCTTACATGGCATAGATAACTAGCATCAAATTCAGGAGGCAATACATCTTATGTCTTAATTCTACTTACAGCCAAACTTCACTGTGAACAGTGATTGCTACAGTACCCGCGCCCATTAAAATGCACATAAAAACTTACAACTTTCTCCCACCGAATGTTTGAAGAAATAGCTTCTAATACTAAGGGCGCCCCCTTAGGGAAAGAAAGCAGCCACAAAGATGAGGCATTTTATTTCCTCCAAGCTGATCAAACCCTCAAGAAGGTGCGGCTGGCTGTAGATGAAGAAATCAGCTTTCAAAAACTTCCAAAATGCAAATAACTACCTCTAGATGGCGAATGGAGATGTTGGCAGCAAAAACCCTTCTGAAAGATGCCTTCAACAACTTGTTATCAGCAATTCCAAGCTCCAAAAAGCAGCAACAAGAAAATAACCAGCACTTTAGGGTGGTCTTTCACACCTTCAAGATGCCAAATCCTAACTACAAGCCCCAAACCGGGCTTACCCACTGCTGAAATTGAGAAACCCTAGTTTCTCTCTTCCACAATGTCCAACTCCCAAGTTTCATTCAACAAAATATCATCATGCCTGAATGGGTCGAACTTTCTCAAGGTCTTTTATAATTTCACTTTGAAACACTATTCATTAAAAAAATCACTATTCACTTAAGTTATTTCTTTTTTTCACTTTAGGGATGAATAGTAACAGCAAAATAGAAAGTGACCCCTTTAAAATATAGCCACATGGTCCCTAAGCCTGAGAAAGTGACATAAGTGGTGATGATCAATAATTTAAGCTCCAAATACACGCCAAACGCGCAAATTCACCACGTCACCAAGTTCCGGATACTATTACTACATTTTACCGACCAAGTGCCCGATCAAGTGACCCTCTATCCAGAACCATTAGCCTACGAGGATCGACATAATAGGCTAATCCATTGACTCTGATGCTCGTGAAAGAATGGGGACATTACAATTGCTCACTAAGAAGAGTAAGGTCTTTGTTGATCTACCTCCTGGGCCACCTCCTGAAAGGGGGACTGAGCACGTCATCGAACTTAAAGATGGGGCCAAGCCAGTTATCACAACCCTATACAAATATCCCAAGAAGTAAAAATATGAGATTGAAAAGAACATAAGGGAACTCTTGGAGATGGGTTTCATTCACCCAAGTAAGAGTCCTTTTCCTTCAATTGTTGTGCTTGTAAGAAAAAAGATGGCACCATTCGTATGTGCCTGGACTACTGTGCGTTGAATCAAAGTACAATCAAGAATCGATATCCCATTCCCAGGATAGATGAGCTCATTGATGAGCTACATGGGGCCAAGTTATTTTCGAAGATTGATCTAAGATTAGGGTACTATCAGATTCGCATGAGGGGATCAAATGTTGAGAAGACGACATTCCGGTGCCATTATGGTCATTTTGAGTTTTTAGTCATGCCATTTGGGTTGACTAATGCTCTTGCCACTTTCCAGTCTTGTATGAACCGAATCTTTCAGAAGCAGTTGAGAAAGTTTGTGTTGATTTTCTTTGATGATATTCTCATTTTCAACAAGACGTGGGAAGAACATCTCAAGCACTTGGAGGAAGTGCTTAGCATCCTTGAAACAGAGAGTTTGTTTGCCAAAGAGTCCAAATGTGAATTTGGAATGATGGAGCTGCTCTACCTTGGTCACATAATCCGTGCTGAGTGAAGGTTGACCTAGAAAAGATCAAGGCCATTGTGGATTGGCCACCTCCAGAGAACTTGACGCATTTGAAGGGGTTCTTGAGTCTTTGTGGCTTCTACAGAAGGTTTGTGAAAGGCTACTCTCAAATTGCTGCTCCTCTTACTGATCTCACCAAAAAGGGGGCTTTCGTATGGTCAGAAAGGGCATAAGGTGTTTTTGATAAGTTCAAGAAGATTATGAGCTCTTGTCTAGTTTTGGCTATACCAGATTTTTCCAAGCCTTTCGAGTTGCAATGTGACGCATCAGGAGAAGGTGTTGGTGTTGTTTTGATGCAAGATAAACATCCCATTGTGTTTGAGAGTAGAAAACTAAGAGGTGTTGAAAATACTTACTCCATCTATGACAAAGAAATGCTTGCAATCATGCATGCATTGGCCAAGTTTAGATAGTATTTGGTGGGGAGCAAATTTGATGTCAAAATGGATCACAATAGCCTCAAGCACTTTATGCATCAGAAGGACTTGAACGAAAGACAGCAAAAGTGGGTGAGTAAGCTTCAAGCTTACGACTTGGACATTGAGTATGTCAAAGGCAAGAATAATATTGTGGTGGATGCACTATCTAGAAGGCCTCATTTGAACTCATTGTGTGAGCTTTCTACTGATTGGAAGGAGTTGTTGCTTGCTAATTATGCCAAAAATCAGTTTGCAACCAGCATTATTGAAAGCACTTTTTCATGATGAAAGGTACAAGGTGGTTGATGGTTTGATATTCTACAAAGGGAGGATCTTCTTGGTACCTGAATCCAAGCTCAAAAAGAAGATTTTGCAGACTTTCCATGACATTCCACTTGCTGGTCATCAAGGTTATTTCAAGACATATAAGCAAATTCGAGAAAGATTTACATGGAAGGGGTTGAAAGAAGAGGTCTTGCGCTACATCAAGGAGTGCCACACTTGCCAAATGAACAAGAATGAGCATACATTTCTAGCTGGTTTGCTGCAACCTCTACCAATTCCCAATAAAAAATGGGAAAGCATATCGATGGACTTCATCACCGGGTTGGCAGAGGCTCAAGGAAAGACTGTATCTATGTTGTGGTTGATAGATTAATCAAGTTTGCTCATTTCTTTGCCATTCTAGTTCATTTTCAGTAGCTCAAGTTGTAGATTTGTTCTTTCATGAGGTTTTTAGATTGCATGGGTTGCCAAAAAACATTGTGAGTGACAGGGACAGCAAGTTCCTAAGCGCGTTTTGGCAAAAAGTTTTCAAGTTGAGTGGTACATTGCTCACTCCAAGCACTAGTTATCACCCACAAACTGATGGACAAATAGAGGTTGTGAACAAATGGTTGGAGGGCTATCTCATAAATTGTCTCGGAGCAGCAGAAAGCTTGGGTGAGATGGCTTCACTTTGGAGAGTATTGCTGCAATTCATCCTTCCCCATGTCTATCAGGATGTTTCCATTCATGACTGTCTACGAATATGAGACTCCTAAATTTGCTGATTTAATGTTTGGTGATAGCAAAGCCCCTCAAGCAAGGGATATGTTGCAGCTGAGTCAAGATATTTTGAAGTCTTTGAAGAAAAATCTCCAAATAGCACAGAATCAATAGAAGATGTACGCTGATCAGCAACGTGTTGAGCGCACATTTGAGGTTGGTGACATGGTCTATCTTAGACTTCAGCCTTACAGACAGTCTACTCTCAAGAAGAGTGGAGCAAAGAAACTCAAGCCACGTTTCTATGGCCCATTTAGACTCATTAGAAGAGTTGGCGTAGTGGCTTATGAGTTGGAGCTACCAACAATTAGCAAAGTTCACAATGTCTTCCATGTGTCTCGCCTCAAGAAGACACTTGGACACAACGTTGTTGCTTCTTCATATTTGCCTCCTTTGGATGAGGAGGGACAGTTGGTTTTGATTGCAGAGGAGATCATTGATTTCAGGGAGTGCTCTTTGAGGAGAAGGACAATCAAAGAGTATTTGGTGAAGTGGAAGAATTTGCCTATTGAGGATGCAACTTGGGAGAATGAGGAGATTTTGCAGCATCTAGACTTGCGATTGCTTGAGGGCAAACAATTTTGGGGAAGGCGGACTGTAATGTCCCCTTCTTAGTAGTGATCAGTGTAGTTGGCTGTTAGCCTATCCCGGATGCCCGTAGGCTAATTGGGAGCATAAATTAGGGTTTCTTATCTTAGAGGAGGATGTTTCGGCATTTTTCATAGGCTTGCATATGGAGTTTTGGATTTTGGTTTGCGGATTCTTTCTGGGTTTTTAGAGAGCTTCGCAATGATATGACGTGCATGGCACTTGGGCAACTTTTCAGAATTTACTATTTTTAGCAATGTTCCAGTTGGCAGTAGCATAGAGAGCTTTCTACTTCAAGCAGTGCAGTGAGTATTTTTGGTTTTGGCTTTGAGGTGCAATTTTGGGAGAAATGAATTATTTTAAGTTATAAAGGTTATATTTTCACTTTAGAGCCCCCCTTGGCCTAGTGTTATAACTTCATGTTGTTTTAAAAAGGGGCTTTTGAGGGTGGATGCCTCATCTGGAGGCTAATTAAATATTTCTAAAGTTAAAAATTGCTCTTGAGGGGTTGGATGCCACTTTATGGAAGGATATTATTTTTATTAAAAGTTTTTATTTCTCACTTGACTTAGGTGCCAACTTGGAAGGAGGGAAAGTGAATTCAAAATTAAAATAACCTCAAGGTGATTTGGGCGCACTTTCTAGAAGATGTTGGAGATTCACCTCTGAGTCTATAAAAAGAGGCCCTTGCTCATTCATTTGTTATCCATGAAGAATTACATTGAAATGTTGCCAAAATGGTGACTGGTTTGGTTCGAGGAATGCATACCTCCTAGCTTGGACTTAGTTTCTTGCTTGAAAGATAGCAACTCAGTGAGAAGGCTGTTCTTTACTCAGAGGAACAAATTGTGCTTATTGTAATGGAGTATTTTGATGTTTTCTGATGTCTTTTGGTGTGTTTGTTAGTTTAGAGGTTGTTTTTGGTGTGGCTGAAGTAGATTTTCACTCATAGCTCCTTAGGCGAATTTTGTTGGCTTCTGGGTATTGACTCATTCACTTTCTTGGCCGTAGGCGTCCCTTTGAGCAAAGTTTGGCATTTTTTGGGGAAGTCTTGAATTTTCTATTGCTGGTCGCCCCTTTCTCCAGGCCGTACCTTTGCCTGGAGGTGTATTGGAAAATGTGCTTAAATATTATCTCAAGTTTGCAGCAGTTTCTCAATCATATCTTGTTTGCCATCTCTCTAGCAGTCTTTTGCATTTGGTTTCATGTCATTTGGTGAAGTATTGAGTGAGTTAAGAGCATTTTATGGTGGTTTCTAGTTGCTGGTCTGTTATATCAGATTGTTAAAAGTTAGAGTTTCAGGGTGGTTTTTCATATTTAGTGAGTCTTTTAAAATTGGAGAACAAATAATAACATTTGCAGCTTCTTGGATAGCCTAACTATTGGCTTCTTGCAAGATTTATTCTAATTGTAAAGCTGTTTCAGTAGTACTAATCAACTCTTTTATATTTCTGTTTTTTCTATTGTAATTTCCCATGATTGTGGAAGAGATAGGCCTTGCCGTTTTTACTTTCAACATTTCTTTACTGTATTGCCCATTGAATAAGTGGAAGGGGACGACAAGCCGCCCAATCTTTACTTTCCATGTACTTGCATTTTTCATCATGCTGATCGGCTGAGTCGTCAATTCACTCCCACTGAAATATGCAGTTGAGTTGCATAAACTTTACTTTCCAGCATTGTACTTCATTCAGTTTGGAGACTAACGATCCTCGGTGCCATATGCTCACACCTTGCCCAACATTGGGATCCTGGTGTACATTCTTGGTGTAGGGTTACTTTCATCAGCTGGTTTGATTTTGGCTAACGTTGACGAGTGCCATTGTTGAAGTGTTGTTGCAAAAATTTGAAAAAAATTATAAGGGGGTCATTTCAGTTTTGCAGTGATTTAGAGCATGCAATATAAACAAACTAAATAAAAACATATCTTTTTGTTGAACTTTTCTAGAGCACAAGGCAATTCAACACATTAGTAGTAGATGAAATTTTTGGGTTTATTAGCTGAAAGAAATCCCTACAGCACACTTGTGTTGTTCAACCAAAATTAGAGATTGAACAATTCAAGTACACATAGATTGAATTGCTTTAAAACACAAAGGCAAACATTTTGATAAATTAAATCAAGAGATCAATACAAAACCACAATCTTTTACTTCAAGCAAAATTATAATACAAAGCTTGCAAACTTGCCAAAACAATTTAATCGCCCTCAACACATATAACAAGACATTTCTATAGACATTTAAAAGCAAGAAATGCATAATAAATTTCATTGAATGAATAATGAATTTTGGAATAACAATCTTGAATACTTGGTGAGTGGCAATTTTAGAATTACCATTAAGAAATATAAGTGCAAACAAACACTTATTTATAATGTTTACAAAACATTACATGAAAATAATTGAAAGAAATTAATTGTTTCATCTACTTTGAATAACTTGATTGCATGAATACAAGCTTTATTACATATTATTATAACCACTAATGATAAAGCTAAATGATGTAACTATTAGCTAAGTTGCTAAATTGACAGTTGAGATTATTACAAATCTAACAAAAGTTTGTCCAAAATTTTCATCATTCGCACGAAGAAGAAATTTTTGTTACTAATGATCTATGTTGATGAACTTGTTTGAATTTGTTTAAGCAGCGACCTACTTCATGTAGTTGCTTTGAACTTACACTGCTTCCTCTAATTTGGTCGATTCATCTGAAAATTGCATCCTCTTTATTTTTAACACAAAAACTATACATTGAATCCTTTGTATGGTTGACTTATTTTGGAAAGGTAAAATTTGGAATAGTCGGAAGCGACTAGTTTGGAATACATACTACCAAATAAGAGGTGTGATTTCATTCTTTTGGTGATGGTGTCTAACTTCATGAACTTGCTGACTAGGCGTAGAGAAACCAAAACTTCTTTGTCTTTTTTTGTGTTGTATTTTATTGATCAAGTCTTCTTTATGGGACGATTTTAAACTTTCTTTGATTTGTGAAAGTTGTGCCCAAATCATCTATTTTCACATAAGTGTGACTTTATTTGATTGAATGCCTACTTGAAAGATGGCAAAATTTTCTACAAAGTGCACTTTTTGATTTTTCCACAGGTGCAGCTTCCTTATTGACTAGACTACCACCTCATATGTTAGGACAAACTAACTCTTGTGCTTTTAAAAGACTCCACCCTTTTGGCATGTTTCACTTAAACTTTTCACAACACTTTATTTCATGTAATTTGCCGCCATATATCTCCACATAGATACAATTTCTCAATATTGACCAATATGTTCACGAGCTGACTAGTTAGTTTTTTCCTTTTTGTCTTCTTATGGTCCAATTTCTTTAGATTTTGACTAGAATAATGTTGTAAACCTCATTGATTCTCTTTTTCCACAAACTGAAAGTAATAGCTTTTTTGAGACGTTAAGAAGAATTGGATCTGCTAGGCACAATCCTGTGGTTCCTTGTACCTTTTTATCTAGCTTTCTCCAATCTTCATCTAAAGCCTTTGTTGGCTTAGACTTTGTTGTGATAGTTCTCCATTCATCTCTCTCCTCCAAGAGATCCTACTTTTTCATTTTTCATAGCTTGAATTGAGAGCCATTGAAATTTTCTCTCTCTGATCATGATGTGCATACCATGGCTTCTTTAACCACACTTGGGTCTGCAAAACGACTAAAACAATACTCTCATTGCAACAACATTGCAAGAATGGTGTTCCCTTATACAATCTAGCCAAAGCTTTGATATCAAACATTGAAACAATAGGGTAAATGACACCATGAAAATATTAACAATGTAGATTTATTCCAATTATGATGTGATTAAGGCAAAAACTTATACGAATGAAAACAATGGTGAAACAATTTAACAAATCAACAAACTTATAAAATGCAAACCATATAGATATGTCACACTAGATATATTTGGAAAAATCCTTACAGAAAAAGATTGACCCTAAAGAGACCAACCTTGTATTATTTCAAATAGTGTAGTAGAACAATATAATCCACTTATCACTTTGACTGTAAAGCGACACCATAAGAGTACTTGCAAAAGAACCTTTTAACCCACTATTTTGTGCCTCCAATAAATAGGAAAATAAGAAACAAGAAACCATCAAGTGGTATCCAAAACCATGAGGCAAAATAGTGAGCCATGGCAAAAATCCAATGCCCATATAACAAATCTCATAAATATCACTACTCAATATATGTGTGTGTTTGTGTTTGATTGGCAAAATTTCCTTGCAGATTGTTCTTTGGCTTAGATGCCATGATTGAGGGGTATCTCTTCGATTTAGTTCATCTAGGACATGCACCTTGTTAGTTTTATGATCAGATTTAATGCACAGAAAATTAATTTAAAATCAGACACAATAACACAGCAGATACCTTGGGAAAACCCTCCTCTTGAGGGAGAAAAATCCAGCAACAAATATATCTCTTATATATATATGAGCAATGGCAACAAGTCTCTTTACAATGAGGCCACACACAAGGCCAATAATCAGCACCAGCAATGATGTAACACAAACTAATAGTTTGCCTTTCAATCTGCACTTGAGTAGACTCACAATCTGCCTTAGAATAATTCGCACTAGATAGAATAATCTGCACTTGATATAATTCGCATTTGAGAAGGAGGAGATCAAACTTGCTTGATACACAAATGAGAGAAAGTGACCTTCTATATATACATGTTGCTTAGAGGGGTCACACCTTTTCAAGGACAAGGTTGGCCACCATAAAAATAATTACAAATAATAAATAATAATTACAAAGGAGGTCGGCCATCTTAGCGATATGTTGCCATTAAATAATCACAAATAAATAAGTATGAAGCCTGAAGCTGCAATAACATCAACACTCCCTCTCAGCTAGGGAGGAATACTTCCTGCTGCACAAGACACATCACCTCATCATGATGCCAACCACAATGGCTACAACCATATGTGGAAAAGAAACGATATCACCTCATCATGATATTAGATATCACCTCATCGTGATATCAACCATAATGGCTAACAACCATGTATGGTATGTACAAGTGTTCACCACTTGCATGATGTTGTCATGTAATGTCCCCATTTTGGCCATACACTCTTCTTTTGGATTTAGCCTATTTCCGGAAATCCGTAGGCTAAGCTGAAGTATAAAACTAGGGTTTCCTCTTTCAGATTCTGCTCAGTTGGCGTTCAGAGGATGTTGTGCAGACTTACTATTTATAGCAGTTTGCTATTTTTAGCAAGTCTATCTTTTGGCAGTATCTATCTAGCAACAATTCAATCCTTTGCAGTTCAGTGTTCAGTTTGGCTTTCCGATGGTTTTGAAGTTAACTTACTATTTTTGGCATTTACTATTTTTAGTAAGTTCATTTTTGGCAGAAGCATCATCATCAACTTGGTTCAGTTTGGCATTTGTCAGTTTGCTATTTTTAGCAATTCATCAGTTGCAGCTTGGGCATTGTATTTGGTTATCTCCTTGGACTGAGTTTCAGACTTAGTCAATTTTCATGTCTTGAAGTTGTACCCCACGCCTAGGCTTGATGACTTCAAGTTGTTTTAAAGAAGGGGACATAAAGGGGTCAAGTGAGCATTTAATTATTTAATAAATGCTTTATTGTTGCAATATGAAATGGATGCCTAAAGGGAAGTTGAATGATATTTTATTATTTCAAAAGTAAAAGGCAAAAAGGTGGCGTCCCTTTTGGAAGTTGAAGTGATTCAACTTCTTGGAATTTGAAGAGTTCTTGTTGCTTCATTTGCCAACTAAAGCTTATATATTGCTGCTGTTTGAAGAGCTGATTATCCATTGTTAATTGCTAAAGTTATGCTGTCGAAATGACATTGTGATTATTTCTTCGAGGGATGCTTACCTCCTAGATTCCAATCAATTTCGTGTTTGAAAGACAACACCTAATTGGTTTTATTGCTGCTTCTCATCCAGACTAGCAGATTGAGCCTATTGTTGAAGAATTTTGGAGTTTATTATCATTTTTGAGTTGCTGGTTCATCTACAGCTGAAAGTGAATTTTGTATACAGCTTTGTGAGTAAATTTTATTTCATTCTGGGCATTCGTGCTATGTGATTGTTGATATTGGGCGACCCTTCTCATAGAAGATGAGATCTAAATTCAAAGAACCTGATTTTTAAGAGCAAAATCGCCCTTCCAGCCAGGCCGTACCTTCTTAGAGAACATTGGGATTCGTGCCAAATAAATGTGGAGGATTTGATGCTGTTTTATGACTTGTTCTTGGGCGCCATACTCCTAGAGAGCCTTTGCAAAAGGTTTCAGTCAATTTGAAGGTATATTGATGAAGTTATGAGCATTTCATGGTGTTTTCTATTTGCTGATCAGAATTTCCAGAACTCAGATTTTTATATCAGATTGCATTAGTTTGCTGTTTTTGGCCTATACTTCATCATTTGAGGGATAAACATTGTAAAGCATTCATTCTTTACATCTTAGCATTATTCTCTATCATTGTAATACTTGTATTTGCAGATTCCTTGATTGTAAGGTTGAGATTTAGTAGTACTAATCCAACCATTGTTATTGCTGCAATTACTTGTTATAATTTCATACATTTGTAACCCCTGGATGGTTTACTGCCAGTGTGGAGAAAGAACAATTAATCTCTCTTTAGTCACCCACTGTAAAGTGGCGAATTCCCACTCATAAGTGGATGCCCGCTGCAGCGGATGAATTAGTTTTGTATTGTAATGTTTTCCCCCCACTGTTCAAGTGGTAGCGTGGAAATTCTCATGGCTGGTTATCCGCCTATTGTTTCAGTTTTCAATTAATCACTCCGTCATATGTTAGCACCTCGCCCTCAATGGGATCTTGAGTGCACATTCTTGACGTTGAGTTTGTTTCAATTCAAGTATTGTTCATTAGTTGCTCCGCCATATGACCACCTTTCCTTCATTGGGATTGAGTGTGCATTCTTGGCGTTGAGTTTCTTTTAAGCTTGGTTTTCAGTTTGATGCTAACGCTAATCCAGTTGGCTAGTGCCGGTTTGTGTTATGATAATTCAAGAAAAAAATTGGTTGGCATATTTCATGTCACCTTAACATGACTTTCACCATGGCTCTCCCAGAGGGTGAAAACACAAGTACAAGAGGAATCATCATGGACTCTCTCACGTGATGTTATCATGGAGTCACACACGACATCCACCATGGTTCTCCTAGAGGGTGGAATCAAGGGATTTCACCTCGAACTTCTCTCACAGAGAAGTCATTACGGAGGATCACTGACACTGAGACTCTTTCTCAGTTAAGGCTGGATTCTCCACCATACCAAGCTTATCTCGAAAGTACACAAACTTTATCTTGGAGAGAGGCTTGGTGAGAATGTCTGCCGTCTGCTCATCAGTGCTGATATACCTCAACTGAAATGCTTTCCTCAATAACATGTTTAGTTCTTTCATGAAACACTGTATTGACAGAAGGCTCCACATAGCTTAATTAACACAATGGATGACAGTCGGCTCCAACGATTGTCCAACGAATCCTGCAAGGAGCTTCCGAAGCTACACTGCTTCTTGTTGATGTGGTTTTTGCGACCGCACCAACACAAAATAAAGTTTCCCAACGGATACCCTATCCTCTCTTGAACAAAGTTTCCTGCATGCTAAGATTGCGAGATAGATCATACATTTAACTCCAAGGTTCCGAAATACTTGGAACACCCTCAATTGGTTTGATGTGAATTGCTGTTTTCTTACGAGGGGACTTACACAATTGTTCAGGATACTTGCAGTAAACAACAGATATATGCTTTAAAGGGCATTTTCGTGCAAATGATTTGGCCTTGAAGAGCGAGTTTCCTAAAGTTAACCAGAAATGTGCGGAAAGTAAATGAGTGTAAGGCCTAAGAAACTTATATTCTATTCTAAATGCAAGATATGTGGAGCTCGATTTCAGTAGACTTCAACCGAATTTCACCTAGCCTCACGTCGGACAGCTTCAGTAAAATTGGTGCAATCTTCAAAGGGATAGCATGAGATATTCAGATTACAATTTAGCTTATGTGTACCATCAAGACGACGCATACAAGCATACAAATCGCAATCGAAGTTAAATTCAAGATGATTTCCAGTTGACCACGCAAAGGCGAGCTTGCCATCAACAAGTTGCTAGTGGTATGGAATGAAATGAAGCTACTTCAATAAAACGCCACACATCCAAAGTAAACTACTTGCATTAAAACTATGCTACCTTATGCTACTTGGATCCGAAAGGATGAAGAGACCTTGCTAGCTATCCATGACAAAGACGAATTCCACCATCAATGAAAAGATCTATTATCATGAAAGTTTTACACAACAATCTCAACGAAAGTTTTCAAAGGGAAAACTTTCCTTCTCCACACTATGCTAACAAAATGCCTACTCTCTACTGTCTCTCCAAATCTCTAGTCTCTACTTACAATTCTAATGTCTAATGATATACAAATGAGGGGGACTCCCCCTTTATATAGCTAGCCCAGTCCAATGGACGGCTAAGATTACAATCAAAAGAGTGGCTAAGATTAAGCTACCTCAGCCCTAACCCTAAAAACTGCCAGAATGGGGAGTGGTGTAATAAATGAGCAAAGTTTGCCACTCACTCCCAAAAATAGTAAAGGCAATTAATGCCCATAATTAGTCTTCTAGAAGATCATCGTCCAGTAGTGCATTCCCATTCTCCTTCTCTCTGGCTGCAAACTCAATGAACCTGCCAAGTACAGCCTCAACTTCCTGAACTAAAATGGGTGGAACGCAATCAAGCTGGAACTCTAACACTATGACTGATGGTTCGTGCTTCGCACAAGATTTTCTCCAAGCAACTAAGGAATCCTGCGTGCTCTGGATCAAGCTGGAGAAAGTAGAGGTGTTCTCAAAGTCATCCTGTATGAAGGTCTTCACCTCTGAGAAGAAAGGCACCAGCCTACCCCTCAAATTATCTGCAGTCACCTCATCTAGATTCAACCGCCTAGCAAATATGGCCTCGAAGGTATTCTGGACTCCATCAATGATATTGGCCATTGCATTCCGTACCCTAGTTGAATCCGCCTGTGCTGCATTGAAGAAACCACGTCTCGTGATTGCTGAAGAATACCATCTAGAAAAGTCGTACCTGTCATTCTCCTGAATGACCCCTCCATCAATCAGCAACCGCAAAGGAACATGCCTCAATGCCTCAAGCTGTTGAATTACTTTGCTCTGATAAACAGAAGCATCTCCCCAAGCCTGATCAATTGCCTCCATTCGTGCCAAAATACCGGAAGCCTGCTGAAAAGCAAGAGCAAGGTCCTCCATAAACTTTTCTGTCTCAGCACGAACTCCTGTGACCCACTTATCTGCCTCCTGTGCCATCTTCCCTAATTCCAACAAGCCACTGATTGACTCTCTAGGTATCTCAGGTGGAAACTCTATCACTGGATTTTCTTGCCCACGAGGACGAGACAACTGCTGCACATATCCAATCAAAGCCTTATGCTCTCTTTTCAATTTCTTATACTTTCCTTCCTTTTTAAATAATCTATCCTTGAGGGCGAGGTAGGAGTTATCACACTCCTCTACAATCTGTGCACCTGTGGGGTGTCCTAACTCCAAAGTTGTGACCACGTAGTTTTCTGGTACTGCTTCATCTCGGTCACAATCAACCTGAGGCACTGCCACGTGAAGAGTGCGAGAGCCATCCTTCTCAGTGGATATCTTTGAAAACTTCCATGCTCTCTTTTTCTGTGGAGGCACGCTGATCCAGTTCAAGAACTCTTCCATTTCAACTGCTGGATCAATCTCTTCGCTGGGGCTTCTCCTCATCCTATCTCTAAGCCAATCAGATACTGTATACTGTATGTCAAATGGCTGCTGTTCTTGTGCCTCTACTTCTTGAACTTGTTCCACCTCTAAATCATTTTGGTGAAGCTCATCATCCTCAAGTGGCTGAGTATCTCCTGAAACTATATCATCATCATCCAAAGCCGTCTCCAACTCCTGCTGAAACTGAGGGTCAGTAGTAGTCCCCTCATCATCTTGCTGATCAACCCTACTAGGTGCGTTGACACTCTGGCCAACTGACTCTCTCCGTGGAGGCTGATTATTTTCCTGTACCACTTGCACCTGATTCAATGCATTTCTTTGATCAGCAAACAAGGAAACCTCCTGTATACTTGGAGAACGTGTCTCCAATGGCGTGGGTGACTCAACTGCAACTCGTGGAGGCTCTGGCCGAACGGGCTCCTGCCGAACTGGCTCTTTCCTTCTAGACTCCGGACCTCATGTGATTTGTTTTTTCCTGCCGGTGGTGGGTGTCCTGTGATCTCCCATCAAATTGTAAGTCAAAGCAATTGACCTACTCTTCAATCTGCTTACCCGCCTGTCAACCCATGCTCTGGTAAATGTCAGGATCGGAATAGAAAGCGTGTCCAAGTCAGCAACCTCTGGTTCTGACCAATCCGGGAGTGGAAGTGGAGTATCTCTTACTGCTGCATAATCTAGATGGACCACGTCCATGTCTTCATTTACCTGGTCTGGAACCGGAACAACTTCACACTCCCTAATCATGTTAATTGGCAACCGAGAGAACATTCTTTTCCTGACTTTAGTCTCGTCCGATGCATCAGCCCAATAATCCTCAATATTTGCCTTGTGTTTAAATTCTTCTGACAGTACCCATTTGATGTTGTTATGCGGATCATAGTGCTGTCGGTTGGTGTGATAGGAAAAGTGATCAAATTGAAGCTCGCTCTCGGCTTCTCTAGCTGCCTGTAATGAAGGACACATTTCATCTGAATTGCCCATAACAATTGGGAAGTCAACACCTCCCTTCTTCTTCTTCTTCTGAATTTTATCGTAGGCAACCAATTGCCTAGATATCTCTAACATCAATATTTTGTTGGTTGGGTACTTAGGCAGTCTATATGGGTATGAAGAAAAACCTTGCAGCCTTATGTAAGAAAACTTCGGAAACTGAATAAACCAGCACCCATACCTCTCAATCAATTCTTGGGCTTCCCTCAAGATCCTGTGGTGCATCCGCTCCTGAAGTGTTCTCGTGATGTGCATGGTGAAGGCGTCATTTGCACGCTTGTAGTGAGTAG
Source organism: Sequoia sempervirens (assembly GCA_007258455.2). NCBI lineage: Eukaryota > Viridiplantae > Streptophyta > Pinopsida > Cupressales > Cupressaceae > Sequoia > Sequoia sempervirens. The sequence continues at coordinate 60,753 of VDFB02261804.1, read as the reverse complement.
TACTAGTCAGGTGCAACTGCGGACAAGCCTCATGAATTTTAAACTGGTGAGAGCCACAACCAATAGGTTCCTTGTATGAAATTCCCCGATACTTCGTCATACAAGCCAGCATGTAAATGATGTAAGAGCTCATATAAAATGTCTTCGTTCTTCTTAAGCTCAGGAGCTGCTCGTGCAAGTGGTCACTGATCATTGCAGCCCAATTGACGTAATCTTTTCCTTCTAGCACGAGGTTGATGTAGTCGAACATCCATGGCTCGAAAATAAATGACTACGGGCAACCTCCAACTCTGCTCAGCATCATAATGAGATCACAGTACTCCTGTTTCAAGTCATCAGCTATGATTTGCTTTGGCAACTTCGTCCGAGAGGGCTTAGGGTTGCTCATCCAATGAGTATTGATTCTCGTTGTACATCTCTCGAATGCTGAAGCATACATTCGTTCAGCCCGTTCTCTGGACTTGTAAATCATGGTTTTATGCACTGGGATTCCAAAAGCTTCGCCAATAGCTTGTTGGCGTTTAAATTCGCACCTCTAGAATGCGGATTTGAAAACGGACAGCTATGCAGAGATAAACTGCTCTTCAAATTAGGAGGGGAAGCTCCCTCTTGCTGATGATGTTTGAAAGAAAGAAAACTAAAACTAAGTTGCCTATCTTTTTGGATCAGCTTAGAGCACAAGGTTTTTTAAACACAAACGCCGCAGCTGAGATTTTCTGATAAGAAGTTCAACTACGACTAACTTAAACTAAAGACGTTCCTAACCTCTCAAGTAATAAGCAGAGCAAGAGAAACTAGAAATGAACAAGGTAGATTTTCTGACAAAATACTTCGATAAACTCTTTCTCAACGAACATCTACACACTTCAATGTAAGTTGAAATCAAGATCATAAAAGTAAAACACCAATAACGGAAATCAGAGATTTTATATCAAGGCAAAGGAGGCTCATGATTTTATTACTCAAACTTCTGGAACAAACTCACTTCTAACATGCCTGGAACAAGAAATTGCAGCTAAGGAGGCTTGCAATCTTGTTCTTACACACTAGAAACAACAATCACACTAACTCCTTGTTGGCTAAAGAGGCTCAACAATTTGCTATCACAACACAATGGAACGATACTCGAATAACAAATAGAAGGCAAAATAGGCTCAGCGTTTTGTTATCACTAGCATGGTTCCAACACAAAGTGAACTGAAACTGAATAACAACTTGCTACAATACAGGCTCGCAATTTGCTAACACAATAACCTTTCCAACACAAAGTGAACTGACACTGAATAACAACTTACTGGCTAAAAGAGACTCAGCAGTTTGTTATCGCAATAACCGTTAAAGAAACTAAATGAGCAAAGGCTCTTATTTATAGAGAAGCAGAGGAGTAGGGAACCCTAAAATCTCCTTGCTTTCACAATCTAGGGCTTGCTCGCAAGCAAGCTTTATTACTAAATCTAGAAAGAAGATAACATCTAAAACCCTAGAAAGCAGAAAAAGCGGGAAACGCCAACTATTACATCTTATCTTCTTTCTATCCTCAAAGAATGGATAAGGATCATTCCAAGAATAGAAAGAAAGTAGGAAAGAAAGCTTCTAGAAGAAAGCTGCTTTAAAGCTCGATCTCATCCGCTAGAAAATTGGAAATTGTGTCCCGGTTCGGTGCATCTATACCAACTAAGGCAATATTCTGATTCTTTAAGATCTCTTCACCCTTAGAGAATCTTTTACTTTTTCAACTGTTTTATGAGTTCTATTCTTGCAAAACATCACTGCCCAAAAAGATGACTCACAAATTGATGACTTGGCGGCTCTGCAACTTTATGCTTCTGACACCTTTCTTGATTACCATCAGAAGATTATTGCAACACTCTTTTCTGATACCTTTCCTCTTTCTCATATCACACCTCTTGTTCTTCAGCTGAGATGATGAAGTTTTAACATAGTGCTGATTTGGTCTTAAACTTGAGGGGAGTGTATTCCATATTGAAAACCTTGAAGAATAACTGTAAACTCGCCTATGTTCAGACAAGTCTTGAGCAACTTTCTATTTTTAGAATGCTGGTTTTTCGTCTTCAAACGGACAAATTTTTGAAATTTTTTTGAGATATGGGTTTTGTTCAGAATATCAATGTAAGACAACCCAGATCGTCCGTTTTTGAAAATCTTGAATTTAGCCTGAAAAAGCAGTAAACCCTAATTTCTTCAATTTTTTCCCGAAAAAAGCTGGCATCTGGGTTGTGTTCAGAATATGATTAGAAATGGACCCAGTTGATTAGATTTGCAAAACCCTGACGTTTGATCGAAAAAGCAGCCAACCCTAGGTTTTTGAACTTTCTTGAAAAAAAGCTGCGATATGGGTTTTCTTCAGAAGACTGATTGGAAGGACCTAGATGGTTGAAATTTGAAAGCACTGAGGTTTTCACTGACATGCAAAAATAAAAGCAGCTGCTGCAACTTGATGAAGTTCTTGAAAATTTCCTTCAGAAGATTGAAGAGAAAAGACCCAGATGATTGAAAAATGGAATGCCTTGGTCTTCTTCTTGAAAAGTTTGATCTTCTGGATGAAAAAGCTTGAAAAAGCAAGGGTTTATGTTGCTGGTCTGAAAAATATGATGAAAAACCAGCAAGCTACGTTCTTGAATCTTGAAAAATTTCTTCAAACTTGCTGCTCCAACTTTTTCCCTTGAAGGCTACCTGCAAAAATAATGAAAATAACATAAAACAAAGATGTTAAATAGACTTAGGGTTTTGTTTTTGCTTTGCTTTCTTTTGCTTTTATCTCCAAAACCCTAAATCTCAGCTTCATTGAACTTGGACGCCTCTTTCTTCACTTTGCAATTTTGAAACCTTTTGAAAATCTCAAAAAAAAATTCTCTAAGGCATGATAAGTTGGGCGCCCTTCTTCACCAGGGGCGCCCACTTCATCCAGTGTTAACCAAAATTTTGACATTTTCAACTTTTCATCATTTCGACCTCCAACTTCGCCTTTGATTTCTCGTTGATTGGTTTAACCGACAGGCGAGCTGAAGGTTTCACGGCGGAGCTCGACTGATTCTGAGAAATATGTTCTGGAGACACCTCCAGCTAAAAACTTGATTTTGACCTCCGAATTCGTGGGAGCCTTTTCCTTCGAGGGGCTCCGAACTTTTACAGTGTTAGCCATTTTTCGTGATTTTCAAGATCTTCCTTCTCCCTTTGATTTTCTGATGAATCCTTGATTCCGGGAGCTACGCTGATCTGACTGACTGTCTGAATGTTTCGTTGGATAGCCAGACTGATTTTGATGAGGCGCTCTTGGACGTTACTTTTGCAAATCCCATCATTTAAAGGCTTTAAAGATTGAGCGCCTTTCTTCAAGGGGGGCGCCCACTTCCACCAGACTTAGAAAATTTTTCAATTTATTCATGTCTTTCACTTCTTCAGGCGACCTCATTGAATCTTGAGTTTCGGGCGTCAGATTGATTGATGGTTGTGCTCATCGCGAAGCTGACGAAGAATGAGGAGGGGTCTTCTGGGAGAGATTTTTCCAAAAAGTGAATTTTAACCCTTCAAAAGTTTGGGCGCCCATCTTGACTAGGGGCGCCCACTTTGTCAACACTTAGTTTATTTTTCATTTTTTTCTATGCTGCTTCTGAACCTTGGTTTTTAGCCTTTGTCGGACCCTCTGTTTGGTGCTTCATATCTGGCGACTGCGACCTCCGATAGGTGTACTGAGTATCTTGTTTGAAAGCTGGATCAATTGTGAAGAGATCTCGTTAGACACTCGTCTGCAAATTTATCTGTTGGGACCCCTGAAAACTTGGGCGCCCTTCTTCACCAGGGGCGCCCACTTCCTCCAGACTTAGCCATTTTACTGATTTTCAAATTTCAGAGTTTGAAGACTTCGTTCTGTATGTTCATCTTTGATCTGAATTTGCTGAAGATTGAGCAGTCGGATGATCTGACGGAGACAGGCACGTCGAAGCTGGCTGAGCTCTGAAAAGAACAAGCATATTCTCAAACCCTAACGGCTGAATCAGGGCCTTCAAAAAGCTGGGCGCCCTTCTTGACCAGGGGCGCCCAAAATCTCAACACTTAGTCAATTTTTGATCTTTTTAAATTCTCGTTCTGACATCTATTGGAACCTCCCTATTCAGCTTTGAATTCCGGATGACTGGATCGCCTGATGACTACGCCGTTGAATTCGTTGCGAAGCTGACAGAGAACTGAGCAACATTGACTGGAGGCACAAACCCTAATTCTGACATTTGGTGCCCTAAAAAGATGGGCGCCTTTCTTCAACAGGGGCGCCCAAAGTCACCAGTGTTAGAAAATTTTATCATTTTTCAACTTCATCTTCGTTCTTCGTGCATGTTCATCATTTCATCTTCTGTTGAACGCCTGAGTGTTGAATGACCTCCATTGATGACCTCGGAGCTCCAAATACGCTTATGAAAAAAGCAGATTAGACCCAGTAGGGTAAAACTGATTATTTTGAGATTCTGACTGCACCAGCCTGATATGGACGTATTTTGAGCCAATCAAAATCAGCTTTGGACCCTGCCGACCAACTTTCTATTTTTAGAAATTTTCTATTTTTAGAAAATTTTGCTAGTATCTGTTTCGAAAGAAACCCAGAAAAACCCAGAAAACGTTACTATTTCGAGAAAATTTCTAAAAACAGCAGTTTTCCTAAATTTAAGGGATGAAAAACTGAGATCTGGGTTTTGTAGGTTAAGTTGTTCTTAGCAGACCCAGATCATCAGAAATTGAAATTTTTTTGTTTTAACCCCTCATGCAAGACATGCACACCCAAATTTTGACCTTTTTGACTGATTTAACAAGACTTTTACTCATTTCTTCAAAATATCTTAGTGTAACAAAAATTTTAATTTTGGGGTACAACATTGGCTCTGTTTGGGGACCATGGCGGATACTTACGGCATAGGAGAACCATAGAATCTCTGGAGTTTTAAGCATAGACCAGTGCCTTATCCATTGGGCATTGGAGTCAGCATCATTTCCTAATGACCTATTTTGCAAGACTTTCCTAAGTCACCTAAAACATAACTTCGTAGAAATCACCTAATAGTTGGACTTCCCTAAAAATCACCTAAAACAAGACCCTTAATCACCTAAAACACGACGAAACTGTTATGGAAAGGGGAAACACAACATAACGAACACATCACAAAAAGGGGAAACACATCACGAAAAACAAAGAAAAATAATTTACAAAGATTTACTCCACCTCTGAAGGATGTCCTTTCTGCCTGAAAGGCTTTACTTCTCTTCTCTTTGGTATCGCAGGAGACAAATCTTCAGGGATGAAGATTCTCATATCTTCATACATCCATCCAGACGCACCTTGACAAAAGTCAGAATATGGCGCAAGGAAGGAAGCAGGCACTGCTGAATCACCAACTTTGTTGTTGTTCATCTTCGAGATGTCTCTGGTATCAATCCTTTTATCGTCGATCTCTGGAATGTCTTTGAACTCTTCAAACCAATCAATCGCGTTCCACACCCGATTTCTATAATGTCGCAAATGATCCTTTCTGATTTGAAAATACCCTTTGATTGGCTCATTGATCAACTCCACATCCCCTTTAACACATAGGAGTTCAATTCCCATATCTTGGGCATTTTTGAGGCCTAATAAAAGCGCCTCTTTTTCAGCTTCAGTAAACTCCAATTGCAGGCCATATGACAATGGGTACAATTGTTCTTTAGGAGAGATGATCACTTTCCCTGCTCCTGATTTTGTATTAGAACCACCCTCATCAAACTGTATTGTCCATAAATTTGCATCCTCTGTCGGTCTCTTTTCTGGACTAGCAACATTTTGGTCTTCAGTTTCTACCTCCGATAGCGTCACATAATTACCGAGACCTGCTGCTTGATGAAGGGTTTGGGGTGGCGGGTTTGGGATTTTCACCACCATGAACTGGGATTTGGGTTCAGGTTCTATCTTGATTCTGCCTTGCTCCATAGGAATAGTTGCAGACGACCAATCTAACTGCATTGCACCACCAAGATCTCTGCAAAAGCTTCGGCTCAACAACATCCCGTAGCTGGGTGGAATGTCAGCCACTAGGATGGTCATTTTGATCTTCTTCTCTGGACAAGCTGCCAACCTTACTTGAGTGTCCTTCATTTGTCCAACCAACGGTACCGACTCAGACTGAAGTGAATAGCACTCGTTTTGAGTTTCTGTGCACGAGAGTCCCAATGCTTTCATCACTTGTAGAGGCATTACGTTGTCTGAGGCTCCTGAGTCAATGATACAATTGCTCAATTTAAACCCTCCTATATACAAAGATATAAAGAAAGGTTTGGGCTTTTCTTTCACTGGAACAGATGACTCGAGCAATGTAGGCGGAATTGAAGCTTCTTTCTTCGCATGTTGTATTATTTTGTCCAACTGCTCAGGATGATCACGAAGATATTCCAACTGAGAAATCTGCACCGTGTTCTTCATCAGGGCATCTACAATGTCAAACTTGGTTGGAAATGGGTCTAGAGCAACTGCTTTAGCATTCTCTTGTTCTCTAGCTCTCCTCCTCTCTTCTTCTTTTTGCGTTTGCAATCTCTCTTCTTCTTCTTTCTATGCTTGCAAGTGCAAAGCACCTGTAAACGTAGGAAAAGAGTGTCTTCCATGATTTGCTGCAAGAGAGCGGTGGCAGAGGTATTCTTTTTCTTCAATAACGGGTTCAAAACATCCCGCTGCGGAGTCGCCATCGAAGTTGTCCGTCTGTGGTGAGACAACATTCGAATTTGGTGTTGGGACGAAACTGGAACTGGGTGCAGTATCAGCATATCCCATAATCTGATTCATTCTTAAGTTCTCAGGACATGTAGAACCGACATGCTCATCGGTATCATGAAAGGAACAAAATACTGCGTGTGGTGCAGCTTCAACTATTTGTCTTGGTGGAGGTGCTAGCAACCGCGGCTTGTAACTATTGTAAGGCTGAAAATCATTTCTCCTCGGTTGATACGGTTGCTGAGGTAGATACTGTTGTTGAAGTTGGTATTGTGGTGGTGGTAGTGCGAGCATCTCATGGGCTACCTTCTGTAGCAGTGGATCTGCAGAACTCTGAACCAAAGGTCTGATTGAATCCTTCTTCATTATGCCAGAAATTATCATATTATCCTCCAGCTCAATGGCATGCCTTTGTGCATCCGTCAATTCTGTTTCTTTTGCCGTCTTCAAGAAGAAAGCTATCTCTGATGGAAGAGCATTTATGAAGCAGCTCATCAGAATCTCCGGTGATGGATTAAGTGTAGAAGAAATCCGCGTAACAAGACAATTAAATCTTGCTACAAACTCCCTCATGGGCTCGTTGCTCTCCATCTTTGAATTTGCAAGTTGGGAAAACAACAGATGACTGTCTTCAGCGGGCTTGAATCTCGCCAAGAATTTCTCGATCATAGTCGCCTAGCTTGTGATAATACCCGGCTCTAAGTGACTGAACCAATCAGCAGCATTTTCAATAAGAGTCTCCACAAAGAGACGCACTGCGATGTCTTCATGTTCCACGTGCAAGATGGCGCAGGCCGTTGAGAAGGCTGAAAGATGATCATCAGGATGTTGGGTTCCATCGCCATGAAACCGTGGAAAGTGCTTCCTCGACCCCTTAGGCAATTCATGATGTTCCTGCAAAGCCAAAGGTCCAATGATGTTACCCCAAGGTAATGGGGGTGGACGTTTCAAGTTCCTTCCAGCATTATTGTTGTTATCACCCATTGCTTTTGCTGAATCAAGCAATAGGGTGCCAGATAGTCATACTCGTGACATAAAGCCTAAGCTTTCTTTGTTGTTTTATGCCTCGTGCCCCACGGTGGGCGCCAGAAAACTGTTGGCGTTTAAATTCGCACCTCTGGAATGCGGATTTGAAAACGGATAGCTATGCACAGATAAACTGCTCTTCAAATTAGGAGGGGAAGCTCCCTCTTGCTGATGATGTTTGAAAGAAAGAAAACTAAAACTAAGTTGCCTATCTTTTTGGATCAGCTTAGAGCACAAGGTTTTTTAAACACAAACGCCGCAGCTGAGATTTTCTGATAAGAAGTTCAACTACGACTAACTTAAACTAAAGACGTTCCTAACCTCTCAAGTAATAAGCAGAGCAAGAGAACTAGAAATGAACAAGGTAGATTTTCTGACAAAATACTTCGATAAACTCTTTCTCAACGAACATCTACACACTTCAATGTAAGTTGAAATCAAGATCATAAAAGTAAAACACCAATAACGGAAATCAGAGATTTTATATCAAGGCAAAGGAGGCTCATGATTTTATTACTCAAACTTCTGGAACAAACTCACTTCTAACATGCCTGGAACAAGAAATTGCAGCTAAGGAGGCTTGCAATCTTGTTCTTACACACTAGAAACAACAATCACACTAACTCCTTGTTGGCTAAAGAGGCTCAACAATCTGCTATCACAACACAATGGAACGATACTCGAATAACAAATAGAAGGCAAAATAGGCTCAGCGTTTTGTTATCACTAGCATGGTTCCAACACAAAGTGAACTGAAACTGAATAACAACTTACTACAATACAGGCTCGCAATTTGCTAACACAATAACCGTTCCAACACAAAGTGAACTGACATTGAATAACAACTTACTGGCTAAAAGAGACTAGCAGTTTGTTATCATAATAACCGTTAAAGAAACTAAATGAGCAAAGACTCTTATTTATAGAGAAGCAGAGGAGTAGGGAACCCTAAAATCTCCTTGCTTTCACAATCTAGGGCTTGCTCAGCAAGCAAGCTTTATTACTAAATCTAGAAAGAAGATAACATCTAAAACCCTAGAAAGCAGAAAAAGCGGGAAACGCCAACTATTACATCTTATCTTCTTTCTTCTCAAAGAATGGATAAGGATCATTCCAAGAATAGAAAGAAAGTAGGAAAGAAAGCTTCTAGAAGAAAGCTGCTTTAAAGCTCGATCTCATCCGCTAGAAAATTGGAAATTGTGTCCCGGTTCGGTGCATCTATACCAACTAAGGCAATATTCTGATTCTTTAAGATCTCTTCACCCTTAGAGAATCTTTTACTTTTTCAACTGTTTTATGAGTTCTATTCTTGCAAAACATCACTGCCCAAAAAGATGACTCACAAATTGATGACTTGGCGGCTCTGCAACTTTATGCTTCTGACACCTTTCTTGATTACCATCAGAAGATTATTGCAACACTCTTTTCTGATACCTTTCCTCTTTCTCATATCACACCTCTTGTTCTTCAGCTGAGATGATGAAGTTTTAACATAGTGCTGATTTGGTCTTAAACTTGAGGGGAGTGTATTCCATATTGAAAACCTTGAAGAATAACTGTAAACTCGCCTATGTTCAGACAAGTCTTGAGCAACTTTCTATTTTTAGAATGCTGGTTTTTCGTCTTCAAACGGACAAATTTTTGAAATTTTTTCTGAGATATGGGTTTTGTTCAGAATATCAATGTAAGACAACCCAGATCGTCCGTTTTTGAAAATCTTGAATTTAGCCTGAAAAAGCAGCAAACCCTAATTTCTTCAATTTTTTCCCGAAAAAGCTGGCATCTGGGTTTTGTTCAGAATATGATTAGAAATGGACCCAGTTGATTAGATTTGCAAAACCACTGACGTTTGATCGAAAAAGCAGCCAACCCTAGGTTTTGAACTTTCTTGAAAAAAGCTGCGATATGGGTTTTCTTAGAAGACTGATTGGAAAGGACCCAGATGGTTGAAATTTGAAAGCACTGAGGTTTTCCCTGACATGCAAAAATAAAAGCACTGCTGCAACTTGATGAAGTTCTTGAAAATTTCCTTCAGAAGATTGAAAAGACCCAGATGATTGAAAAATGGAATGCCTTGGTCTTCTTCTTGAAAAGTTTGATCTTCTGGATGAAAAAGCTTGAAAAAGCAAGGGTTTATGTTGCTGGTCTGAAAAATATGATGAAAAACCAGCAAGCTACGTTCTTGAATCTTGAAAAATTTCTTCAAACTTGCTGCTCCAACTTTCTCCCTTGAAGGCTACCTGCAAAAATAATGAAAATAACATAAAACAAAGATGTTAAATAGACTTAGGGTTTTGTTTTTGCTTTGCTTTCTTTTGCTTTTATCTCCAAAACCCTAAATCTCAGCTTCATTGAACTTGGACGCCTCTTTCTTCACTTTGCAATTTTGAAACCTTTTGAAAATCTCAAAAAAAAATTCTCTAAGGCATGAGAAGTTGGGCGCCCTTCTTCACCAGGGGCGCCCACTTCATCCAGTGTTAACCAAAATTTTGACATTTTCAACTTTTCATCATTTCGACCTCCAACTTCGCCTTTGATTTCTCGTTGATTGGTTTACCCGACAGGCGAGCTGAAGGTTTCACGGCGGAGCTCGACTGATTCTGAGAAATATGTTCTGGAGACACCTCCAGCTAAAAACTTGATTTTGACCTCCGAATTCGTGGGAGCCTTTTCCTTCGAGGGGCTCCGAACTTTTACAGTGTTAGCCATTTTTCGTGATTTTCAAGATCTTCCTTCTCCCTTTGATTTTCTGATGAATCCTTGATTCCGGGAGCTACGCTGATCTGACTGACTGTCTGAATGTTTCGTTGGATAGCCAGACTGATTTTGATGAGGCGCTCTTGGACGTTACTTTTGCAAATCCCATCATTTAAAGGCTTTAAAGATTGAGCGCCTTTCTTCAAGGGGGGCGCCCACTTCCACCAGACTTAGAAAAATTTTCAATTTATTCATGTCTTTCACTTGTTCAGGGGACCTCGTTGAATCTTGAGTTTCGGGCGTCGGATTGACTGATGGTTGTGCTCATCGCGAAGCTGACGAAGAATGAGGAGGGGTCTTCTGGGAGAGATTTTTCCAAAAAGTGAATTTTAACCCTTCAAAAGTTTGGGCGCCCATCTTGACTAGGGGCGCCCACTTTGTCAACACTTAGTTTATTTTTCATTTTTTTCTATGCTGCTTCTGAACCTTGGTTTTTAGCCTTTGTCGGACCCTCTGTTTGGTGCTTCATATCTGGCGACTGCGACCTCCGATAGGCGTGCTGAGTATCTCGTTGTAAAGCTGGATCAATTGTGAGGAGATCTCATTAGACACTCGTCTGCAAATTTATCTGTTGGGACCCCTGAAAACTTGGGCGCCCTTCTTCACCAGGGGCGCCCACTTCCTCCAGACTTAGCCATTTTACTGATTTTCAAATTTCAAGAGTTTGAAGACTTCGTTCTGTATGTTCATCTTTGATCTGAATTTGCTGAAGATTGAGCAGTCGGATGATCTGACGGAGACAGGCACGTCGAAGCTGGCTGAGCTCTGAAAAGAACAAGCATATTCTCAAACCCTAACTACCACTGGCCTTTCAAAAGCCGGGTGCCTCCTTCTTTAATTTCAGGCTTCAAAATCTCAAATTAATTCTTAGTCAATTTTTGATTCTTTAAATTCTCGCTCGGACATCTATCCGAACTCTCTATTCAGCTTTGAATCGGAGGATCGATCGCCCGATGACTACTGCTGAATTTGCTTAAGCCGACAGAACCGAGCAAACATTGATCGAGGCACAAACCCTAATTTTGACATTTGATGCCCTAAAAAGATGGGCGCCTTTCTTCACCTGGGGTGCCCAAGTTTGGCAGTGTTAGAAAATTTTCATCATCTTTCATTTTCTTCCTCGTTCTTCGCGCATGTTCATCATTTCATCTTCGGTTGAACGCCGAGTGTTGAATGACCTCTCATTGATGACTCCTGAGCTCCAACACGCTATGAAAAAGGATAGGACTCCGGTGAGGGGTAAAACTCCATTATTTTGAGATTCTCGACGTACCACTGATATGGACGATTTTGATAATCAAAATCAGCTTGGACCCCGCTTCGTGACTAACTTTCTATTTTAGAAATTTTCTATTTTAGAAAAATTTTGCCAAGATTCGTTTCGAAGAAACTCGTGAAACCTGTAGCATTATTTCGAGAAAATTTCTAAAAATAGCAGTTTTCCTAAATTTTAGGGATGAAAAACTGAGATCTGGGTTTTGTAGGTTAAGCTGTTCTTAGCAGACCCAGATCATCAGAAATTGAAAATTTTGTGTTTTGACCCCTCATGCAAGACATGCACACCCAAATTTTGACCTTTTTGACTGATTTAACAAGACTTTTACTCATTTCTTCAAAATATTAAGTGTAACAAAAATTTTAATTTTGGGGTACAACATAGCTGAAAGAGTGAGGTTGATGAGCACTTGTCCATCGTTACATGATTGACCTGTGATCCTTCTCGTAAGAGTTGGCGCACTCCATTATCAGCTCCGAACACTGAATGGCTGGTGGGAAACCAACAGCTGCATATAACCCACTTCGAATGATGTTGTGTGAAGTGCTCGAAGGTTGATGACCACCAAATCCCATCATTCTTTTTCTGAAAGTCTCCAAGTTGACAGAGCCTAAATTTGTATCACCAGCTTGCCCAACTTTGAAGTGAACCTTGACTCTGGCATAAATGTCTTGCTCAGTTTCTTGATCACAGCCTGCCTAGATGCACCATTGTTATCTTTGCTAGTTGTTCTCGCTTCAGCCATCTCAACTTCTCCTTCAACAGATTTCGAACTTCAATCACTTAGAAACAAATTTCCAAGCAAGCTTCAGCGACTTCACTACTTTCAGCAACTTCAATCAGCAACTTGAACTTTTGTAAATTTGTTCTTCACACTCAGCAAATCAGCAAGTGCGCACTTCAATATACTCTTTGAAATTTCTTACTTCAAGGCGTCCTTCTTAGCTTCAGCAATATAATCTTCTTCAAATCGAAATTTCCTCACTTGCACTGGTAACTTGAAACTTCAGCAACAAAATCGAGCTTCAGCAACAACTCAAGTAAATTCGCACCTCTTCAATCAGCAAATAACTTAGCAAGTGCGCACTTTCTCAACTCCAGCAACTCACAAATTTCAGCCTTCAATCTTCAGCAAAATTTCGAACTTCTCAGGCCTCAGTCTTCAGCAACTCACTGCAATGTCTAACTCAGAGCAAATCGAATTCTCTTCAACTGTGAAAAAGAAGTGAATAACCCTCAGCTCTTATAGGAAAATCGATTTCTAGAAGAGGCTAAGTTTAGCTAGTGAATTAAATTTCCACTACTTCATTTGAATTTCTCTCTCTGGCATTTTTGACACTTGTTTGAGAATCTCAATCTTCTAGAAGTTCAACTTTGACTGCCACATTTCAAATTCACTTTCAAAAATCTTAATTTAAATTCATCAATTTAACAATTTCTGTTCGCTAGCCGAAGTTCTGTCTTGCAAATTTTAAATTTTAATCACCTCTTCTGCTATGGAAAATTCATCATCGAAGAATTCAATCAAAATCATCTAGGCAATTCACTTCAAATTTGTTGTCTGGAGAAATTCATCTTGAAAACACATTTTATTCACTTTGCCTTAGAAGATTTTAAAATTTTCCCTTAGGAAAATTCACAACTCGAACACCGATTAAATTCTTCATGCTGAAGGCCTTGGCGAAGTGCGGAAGACATATAAATCCATTTCTCATCACAAACGTCCAGTACCCAGAAGAAAATTTTCTCCAGAATTTGTCAAATCCATGGGTACTCAACGAACGGGTTCATTTAAATTTTTAAAATTTTGAACCTTAGAAAATATTATTCAATCAATTTAAATCCGTTCTTCATCTCTGTGAACATCCTGTTGCTCTGACTCGAAATTTTTTTAATTCGTCCTGCAATGCCAATATCTCTGACTTCATCACTGGAAAATTTGCTCGTGCTTTAGGAAGAATTTTATCACCTCCAGAGTCTAGGCGTATTTTCTAAGGAAGAAAATACTTTGCCCTAGAAAAATTTTAAATCATCTTGAAAACTTTTTTGAAAATTTCGCCTTGGAAAATTTTATATTCAACTCAATCAACTTGCCTGTGAGAAAATTTTATCCATTCATCTCAGAAAATTTTCTTTCAAAACACATCACGCCCAACATGTTTTATTTTATTCATCATCTTGTACTTAGGCGCACATCGCAATTCATGAGGAATATTCATCTTGTTTTAAAAAAATATTCAACACTTAGCACTTTCAATGCCTTTTATTTTGTTTTCACTTCATCACCCTAGCATATTTAAATTTCTCCTCTTTGTGTCTTGGGCGCACATTACCCTTGCTAGAAGACTTCACTTCCAACGCCTAGGCAACATTAATTTTCACCACCTTGCAATATTTTCTAACACCTTGGCACTTACCACCTTGGGCACACATAGCACTTGAAGAAGATTAATAACCACGCCTAGCACTTACCTTGTTTTCACCACGCCTTGGAGTATTTCACTTCACCCTTTACCTTATTCACCACCCTACATTTACTTTTACTCTCTTCAACTTGGGCGCATTTTGGCTTGCATGAAGGATGACTCTTCAACTTCCCCGTTTTCGTCTTCACATGCCCTCTTTTGGGCGCATTTTAGCCTAGGAGGAGGATGGGCGCATATAAGAGGGTGAGGAGGATTTTAAACTTGTAACCACGTCCTTTTGTGACCTTTCAACTTCTCTTTTTTGTCCTTACATGCCCTCTTTTGGGCGCATATGGGCATATGTGTAGGATGAAACTTGTTGACTTGTTGACTTCTTTGAACTTGGGCGCATTTCCACCTATGTGCAGGATGGGCGCATATGAGGGGTGGTGGAGGATAACTTCAATACTTAGAAATTTTTTCAATTTTCATGCTTCAAGGTGGGCGCATTTTGCCATAGCTACAGGATGAAAAATATTGACCTTCTTTGACTTTTGTTGCATGGGCGCATTCTTTCCTTGATGAAGGATGGGCGCATTTTCATGGGTGAGGAGGACGAAATTTTGCCTTAGAATATTTTCATGCTTCTTCATCAACTTGGGCGCATTTTCAGGTAGCTGCAGGATGAAGTTCCAGACTTAGTCACTTTTTCCCTCGTTTTCGCCAGCTTCTCTGTGCCTTACTATTTATAGTAAGTCTCTCGATTTTTGCATCTCTGAAGCTCAGAATGATTTGAAATTTCAAACACTGCATCCTTGCGACCTTGTTACCCTGTTGACATTGCTATTTTTAGTCAGCCTGCTATTTTTAGCCCATTTCTGAAGGTGATTTGCTATAAATAGTAACTGCTTGCTTCTGATACCTCCATAGCTCCGATTGACTTGAAATTTGAATGACGCGCTCCTCACCACGTGACCTTACTGCTGACATCAGCGCATGCACTTGATTTACTATTTTTAGCCTGTTTCCAAAATGACTTACTATAAATAGTAAGTGCTCTGTTTGTCTTCAAATTTTACCAGCAGATAGCCTGAAGGATGCTGATCGCGGTGGTATACCTCGGTTTTCGAAAATTTTGACTTTTTACCCTTCCTTTTAGGCCCCGAAGCTGGAAACCCTAATTTGTTCTGCATGCATATCAAATGGTCTCCGTTTGTTTTCGTTTCTGTTGCATTGCGATCAACTCATGATTCTAAAGTGCTGGGAGGCGGCTGCCGGGATGCACCTGCTAAAAATAGCAAGTTCCTTAATAGTGATCATCTCTCGCTTGCATGTCATTCATCAAGCTGAGTCTCAAAACCTATAAAGAATATGCCGACATGCAAAGAAACTCATGCAAACCCTAAAAATAGCCTCCTGGAGTTGAACTCTAAAGTTGTCGCCTCATTTTGCATGTTATATCGCTGAAGGTCTCAAAACCCGTAAGGAAGATGCATACGCTGAAAAACTCGTGATCCAAGCCCCAATCAGCTCCTAAGCCGAATCGCTAAAATAGAAAGTTTCCGCTCAAATTTTGCATACGATGTGATGTTGTTTGCAGCAGGTGACTATCTATCTATGTCTTAAGGAATTGCAATACTTACCTAGTAAAAATAAAAGTAGTATAACGATGAAATTTCAAAGGAAACTCACAGCTTATCGACATCAACATTAATCTCAATTTTCAATTTATTTACTTCGCTTTTGATCTCGATTGACCGTAAGGATGGAAACCCTAATTTCGCACTTTGGCCAAATTTCATGTTTAAGCTCAAAAGACGGGAACGTCCCCAAAAAGCAGACCACAAAAAAGAGATAGACAGAGAGAGAGAGAAGAACCAAAGCCAAAAAGACCAGAATGGAGCAAAAATTAGGGGGTCCCCATTTTGAATGGGGCGATGTGTGAAAAGGTCACAACACTTCTCAAACTGCCACACATGCTGCAATGTACATGACCTCTACGGTACTGAATGCCACTGAAGATTGCTTCCTGCTACATCAGGAGATCATCGCAGACCCCAAATTGAAATAACATCCAGAGGTGATCTTCTGATCAGCAACACAACCTGCCGAAACATAATCTATATAACCATGTAGCTCCAGGATCACACCTGAAGAATATCTTAGCCCATATCCAACTGCCCCACGCAAGTATCTCAGGACATGTTTCGCTGCAACAAGATGTACCTGCCTCAGTTCACACATGAACTGACTAAGTGCACTTACTACATAGCAGATTTTAGGTCTAGTGTTAACTAGATACATCAAGGATCCAATCAATTGCCTATACATCGTGGAATCCACCAGGTTTGAACTAGCTGCAGCCTCCTTCAACTTGTGCAAGTTGGTTTCCATAGGTGTAGACATGGATTTGCAATCCATCATACTAAATCTCTTCAAAATATCAATAGTAGGCTCCCTCTGAATCTTAAGTACTTGCATCAACCTTCTGACCTCATCGTCCAAGATTGCCTGCAACGCTTGCCTTAGATAAATGTTTTCCAGTGCACACCTCTGGTATTGTAGAGAGTTCAGGGTTGACCTCCTCGACCTCATTGTAGATCACTCTATTCTGAATAGGTTTGCGGAGCTACCAATGACAAATCCAGATGACAGTTTTGAGCAATTCTGATCTCAACAACTGAAGGGATCCTCTAAGGGTTTAGCACCTAGCCTTGCAATACAATAATCTTCACTTCTTCTCAGTGAGTTACAAAGCTCCCTCTTGATCCCTACTTTAGAGATTGCAAAGAAGTCTTCTAGAAGTGAACTTCCTCTAGCCATCAACTCAGTCTCATGGCTGCAAGTTGTGACTTCACGCTTGATCATTTCTTTGGTCGGCATGACTTCCTCATAAGATGCCTCAAGCTTTTCATCACTAAGCAATCTCTCATCACTTTCTTGCCCCTAGATCTTTGTGGAAGCATTATAGAGAGAGATTACTAACTGTTTATAACTATGCAAAGAAATATCAAGACTAGAATCATACAAGGTTTATTATCTTAGGTTATAGCATGAACACATAAGAATTTATGAACAATATTAAAACATGAATAAGTAAATCAACCTAAAGGGAAATATATCAAAGGATCAGAATGAAGGGATAAAGAAACTTATCTTTATTGAATTTTGATATAACTCTTCCTTCCATCTTTTACTCCTTGAGAGTGCCAAACTCAGCACAACAAAAAGACAATCTGCACAACTACAGATTTCTTGAATGCAATATGCAATTAGCATGTAGAACCAACTCTCTCCAAGAGTTCAAGGCTCTATCACAGTTCATGCATTAGAGAATGATATTCATGTGACCGACCAATCACCATCGAAATTACAATTCTCTTTTTATTTCAGAGTCACACTCAGAAATCTTCACAACCAACATGCAATAAATGAAACCACTATGCTAGTGAACACAATTCAAGAGAACCCACTATCTCTCTTTACTAATTACAAGATCTAACTAAATGATATAACTTAGCAAACAAAGAATACTTATCTCTTTAAATATTTTGATGGATGCAAATACTCGACACAGTAAGATACGCTGCTCTTGCGTACAAATCAATACACAACCTTCACAGCTTGAATGTAGGCCCATGACTTAGAATAGAAATTCCCTAGAATCATTTTGAGGAGAGATCTTATCCGCATCTGCAAATGAAGCATGCTGATTAGGCCTAGTTGGACAATCCTTCGCATAGTGACCAACTTGTCACATCTAAAACATTGAACACGAGAGAGGTCCCACTTCTTCTTGAATGCAGGAGCACCATCTGACCCTTTATCTCTATTCCTCTTGAAATATCTTTTCATTCCTCCTTTTCCTTCATTCTTCGAGGATTGAGCGGAAAGAACATGAATGTCTTCATTTGTAAAGCTTTGACCAATACCTCTTGCAGCCAACCTCGACTCCTCTTGAATACAATCTGCCTTCAAACGATCAAACTTGGGAAGTTTCGATCTTGCACTGATTCCTTGAATGTAAGACTCCCAAGATGAAGGAAGACCATTAAGGGCAAGCATGGTCAAATCCTTGACATCAACAAAATGACCAATAGAAGAGAGCTGATCTCTCAATTCGGAAATCTTCATGAAGTAAGTAATGACAGATTCTCCTTTCGCTATCTTCACATGATGAAGTTGTTGCTTCAATGCAAGTGCACGGCTTGTGTTGTTGATCTCATACATCTCCTCCAAAGACTTAAACATCTCCCTTGCCGTCTTCATCTTAGAGATGATGGGAACAATATGATCCTTCACGGAATCAACTAACATCTTCTTTGCCTTTGTATCTTTCTTTTTCCATTGAATCTTCTCTTCCTTATCAACAGGCTCAGAAACTTTGCTCTCCACGAACTTAGCCAATTCACTTTCTTCCAAGGAGACCATAATTCTGAATCTCCAAGATGTGAAATTAGATGCTCCCTCAAGTCTATCCTTAAGCTTAAGACCGATCACTATCTTGATGAAGAGATAGAAGTAAACAATGATGAGAAAGAGAGTAAAGAGTATCGCTGTAATAAAAATCTGATCCAGATCTTCTTCAAACCCGCTCTGACCATGTTAGTTTTATGATCAGATTTAATGCACAGAAAATTAATTTAAAATCAGACACAATAACACAGCAGATACCCTGGGAAAATCCTCTTCTTGAGGAGAAAAACTCAGCAACAAATATATCTCTTATATATATGAGCAATGGCAACAAGTCTCTTTACAATGAGGCCACACACAAGGCCAATAATCGGCACCAGCAATGATGCAACACAAACTAATAGTCTGCCCTTCAATTTGCACTTGAATAGACTCACAATCTGCCTTAGAATAATTCGCACTAGATAGAATAATCTGCACTTGATATAATTCGCACTTGAGAAGAAGAAGATCGAACTTGCTTGACACACAAATGAGAGAAAGTGACCTTCTATATATACATGTTGCTTAGAGGGGTCGCACCTTTTCAAGGACAAGGTTGGCCACCATAAAAATAATTACAAATAATAAATAATAATTACAAAGGAGGTCAGCCATCTTAGAGATATGTTTCCATTAAATAATAAAAAATAAATAAAGTATGAAGCCCGAAGCTGCAATAACATCAACACACCTGGCCTTGTTTGTTGGGGTATGCTATACCCAGAATGTGGTGATTTATCTGACTCAACATTCAACTTATACATATGAACATGCAACATGGCTCTTGGGGATTTGAACATGGATCTCCATATGAAAGCCCTGATGATTTACCACTTGTGTTCATCTTTTTTGACAACTGCCAATGTAAGAACCCCTCTATATTCTCACCAAATCATGCATTCCTCTTCATACACATTTTTTCAAACACTTTGCATACTTCCTTAGGTTAAGAGGTTTTCTTTTGCAATTTTGTTATATTCAGATTTGTTTCAGATTTGTGAAGAGTTTATTGCATAATATTGATGCCAAATGAATGATAAATAAAACACAATGCAACATCTATTCATATGCTGGAAGGACAATATAAAATCTGAGCATAAAATATTTTAATGTAAATCTGAAAACAAGTATTTAACAGTCCAGATCTGATCTCTTTAATTGTCTTGAAATGTGCATACAATGGTTGACCAAATCTGATACAACACAATTAATGATAGGCTGCAAATACGCTCAGAAATTTTCTGTCAAAAGAATCCTTCAAATGCCTCAGAAAATCCCTGATATTATGCCCTATGACTGCTCCAAAAATCTGCAAAATAAAATCACCCAGATCTGCTATTATCTGCAAAATAAAATCGCCTAGATGCCTGAGATATTCATCCTCAGAAATGGGGCTGATATCCTCTGAATAATTCAATAATATGTTCAGAAAATAACCCTTATATATAACATTAACCCCACAGTACAACTTCATGCCTAGGGTCTTGATACGCCCAACAATAAACATAAACCCTAGTTGCCCAAAAATCAGCAATCTATCACAGCGACCAACATAGAAATGGTCCAAATATATTCACCATTCATCGAAATCTTCAAACCATAATTTTAGAAATTTGTCTTCAAGGAAGACATCACAAATTTTCTCAAAATTATCTTTGCATCAATTTATTCTTTGAAGCTCCAATCCTCCATAAACTGATCAAATAAGCTCAAGTGTGAATTCAGAAATGAATCCACCCAATATTTGAATGGGTTTTCATCCAAACAACCATCCTACCCAAGGGTTTTCGTCCTAGGGCACAACTGAACTTGCAAATACAAGCTCTCCCAAAATTCTCTGATAGAAAAAATCAAAACGAAGATGTCCAAATGACTTGCTCTCATCTCTTTTTAAAGGTTCAGCTGAGTTTTCTAAAAGAATCTAATTTAACCTCCTCAAGGCTCCTAGAAGAACACTTTATTTAATAAAATGACTTTATAATATTTTATTTATTTTTATTTGAGCCACTTGAATTAAATTAATTAAAAATAAAGCTATCCTTATGATTTAATTTATTTGGACAACTTTATAAATAATTAATTTAATTGTATTCCCTTATAATGCCTGATCATAGCCTGTGGGAATAAAATAGGCTAGATGGCCTTGCTGGATGATCACTATGAAAAAAGGGGACATTACAGCCAAATACACATTTTTTATTCATACTTATTAGAAGCAACTTTGATATGCCTCCAATGCTTGAAAATTTCAGGAGATTCTGTCTATAAGTATTTGACATTTTATTGAAATCATATGTGTAATTAGTGCACTCTGTGGTAGATAATTTCAATTTGTGTTAGGAGTCTAACAAATTAAAATATGATCTGAATTGAGTTGTTAGGATGCAACAGTTAATGCAAACCCCAAAACTTCATGTAATAGATTGTAAACTTGAGATTCTCTGCCTTGATTTGCAATCCATTATGTGCAAATCTCATTTAAGATTCTGATTTTTTTTTTAAATTTTCCTTATTTCCTCTGTTTTATTATACTAATTTTGAGCCTATTCACATAGCTGTTTATTTTTCTTTTGCACATGCTTAATTCTTTCTGCTTATATCGAAGTTCTTTTCCATGGGATGGGATTTAGATGACTTTATAACCAGAACACTTTTTCCTTTTATTCAAAATTTGCTCTTTGCTGTTTTCTTTTCAATTGAAATGAAATGTTTGAAAAATCTTTATGTTTAGAGTTCTTAGACATACTTATCAAAGGACCAGCTTAATTTGAAACCCTTCTGAGTTTTAGAATATTTGAAATGCATGAAATATGGTCAAATCATTTAAGGGGCTGTTGTTTTAGGAGAATTTCAAAATTTCTTTGCAATATTTGAAATGTAAATTACTACTGCATTATGCTAAAGTACATGTTTATTTTTAATTTTCTTTGAGTGCAGCTTTGGTGTTTGCGGGTGGCATCCAATATGTGGTAGCAGAAACTGAAACAAATGATGGCATGAATAGATCAAGAGAAGCTTCTATGTCTGAAGGTAGCCTGTTGAATGCAGATTTTGCAGAAGTGATGACAAATGAACATGCAAGAAGGTGGAGGGAGTACACTAAGAAGGGGCATACATTGTTTTCAGAAGTATGGACATCTTCTGGATATGCTGAGATTAATTAAACAATTAGTAGACATCTGTGAGCTAGGATAGTGTGATGCATGGCTTGACTGATTGAAGCAAAATGCTTGCATTTTTTGTGATGTATTTCAGCCGGCTTAGTATTACTGTTTTGCTTTGGACATCATGATTTTACTTGAAACTTTTCAGGGGAAGTCAAATGAAGCAGAGACCTGCTTTCTTTTAGCTTTGGAAGAAGCCAAACAAGGTTTTGGACTGATACATCCACAAGTTGCATCTTCCTATAGCAATCTGGTACCTATTACTTCTTTGCAAATTGAACTATGTTTTCCTTTGTTTGAAGTGATAGATTTATATATTTATTTTTGTGGAGGAAAGAGTTAAAAATAGAATTACATGTCTAACAACTTTGGTGAAGAAAAACACATAATATACTAGAATTCTTCTTTTACTTTAGATTTGATTTAGCTAGAACAGTAAACTCTCAAGTGCTATGAAATCTTAGACATTCACAGTTCTAACATTGATTGTTTTGAAGTACTGTTGGCTGGATTTTGTCCATGATATATTGGTATGGCCCATGGGTATCTTGATTATAATTATGCTGCAGGCACTTTAGGGGTATGTGATTTAAATGTATTTGGGCAGATGATGGCATATATGATAATATATCATCTTCATTCTCTTGTTGAATAATATCAACTTGGTTATTATTGTGCTTCAACTGTTTTTTCTTATTTTCTAAACATATTCTCTTTGTACAGTCATTTTCTTTAGGTAACCTATCTTACCATCAAACAACCCTTATATTTTTCTAGTTAGAATTATTTGTGGTAGATGCTAGTCTTCTTGTAAGGATCAAGACCCAAAACAATCTCATGAAAGTAAAATAGAAACTCAAAATCTCATAAACATGGAATAAAAATGAAACATCATTAGATAAATAAATGTCATAACACATCCTCATATGTGTAGTGCATAATCTGGGAAATAACACATAATATAAAATATACAAAAGTACAACTCAGGCTCTCATGCCACATAATCATTTGAATTTTTTGGCACTCTAAAATAGTTCATTCGTTAATGCAAGACACACTCTAAGTCCATGGCCCACCTCACCCAAAAAATGAGACCGAACTCTTGTGTAGCTGCCCCTAAATTCCTTTTCACAAACATGGCAAAACCACAACCTACTCCTCACTGAATTTTTTTGTCTTTCACCCATGGGTGTAACATATTGAAGGAATGGTTTTTTTTTGTTTAATGGGTATTTTGCATAGTGTTCCATGGTATTGGTATTGGTATTGGTATTGGTTGTTGAAGGGCATTGGATTGGGTTTCTTTGGGCATAAAACGAATAAAGAGAGGTTTTTTTTTCCTCATAAGAGAGTCAGAAGCAATGGGGCCAACAAATGCCACGTAGGCAGGGGCGTGACTTTTTAATTTTGAATATTTTTTGAGTTTAAAATGCTGTTTAGATGTGGGGGATGGCTGACCGTCCTTGGGACGGTCAATGAGTTGTCCCCTGACCGTTGCTGGGACTGTCAGTCATCCTCCATCTGGTCAACACATCTGGTCAACGCCGTCCCCCTGTTTCAGGGATGGTTTCTTGTTTTTGGGAAAAAAAGGGGAAGGTCCCCTAGTGTCCCTCAACCGCCCCTCTATACTTGGGATGTCTCGGGGACTGGGATGGGGCATTTTAGGGGGGTGGGGGACACGTCCCCGGGTTTACCTGATCTTTACTCTTTCACACCCACTTGATTCCATGAACATGCAAAATCATTGAATGTATTTACCTTTCTGGTACAAACTGGTCCATATTGAATATATCTTGGTAGAATTGCCAATAGGTTCATCTTGAAGATGTTGAAGTTTACGTGGAAGCCTTTGATAGTTTGACCTGGAAATGGTCATGGGCAACATTGTGTGATGCATCTCTAGACAATGTTGAGTGTTGTGAATTCTCTTTTGTGATGAGCAAAAAATGTTGATGATGTCATCAGGAGGTGTGTCATGTCCCCGAAGTGGAGGTATGGTGATTTAATTAAATTAATTGATTAAGTTGTCCAAAAATAATAATATATCAAAATGATAGCTTAATTGATTATTTTAATTAAATAAAGTGGAGATATTAGAGTAATTATTTATAAAGTTATTCCAATAAATAATATCTTAAGGATTGTTATCACGGAATCTAGCAGCGCTCGTTCCACAGATAACCCCCCTTTGAAACTTGTCCGTTTCCTAGGATTCTTGAAGTTCAAGCACGCATAACGAAGTGATTTTCAAGCCACCTCGAAATGCGTTCCTAAGCCTCGAATAGTCAATTCGAGCATTCCCCCATGTTCGCCTCGCGAAGACCTTCGAAACGAAATCTTTCGCGAAGTTTCACTGTTCATACTTAGCAAATTACACAAAATGCAGTGGCACTGAAAAAGTGCGCTCCTGCCCTGAAGCCAAAAATTGGCTAAGTCTGGAAAGTGCAAGGGCGCTAAAATTTAGCGCCCCTGCATGCAGTGAAATTGCCAAAAAATGTAATAGCGCTAAATTTTAGCGCCATTACATTTTCCTTCACCACTCAAACTTTTTCATGGTTCTGACACGTTTCTTCATGTTTTCGCGTTTTTCGTCAATCGTGCCACTTTTCGTGCCTAAATTTATTGCTCGACTTGAGTTAGGTTTTTAATTTTCATTTTCACTTAAGTGAATGAATTCGCCATTTTAGTTGTTTATATTTTCATGTTCTTTTATTCCTCTTGCTGTGCGAGTTTGCTTCTCAACTGTAAATCGCGTTTTTGAAGATTTTCGCCATTCTTTCTTCAGCAAGCTTCACGTTTTGGTTCTGGTAAGTCGTTTTGCTTTGCCATTTTTCTTCTTTCATTTGTATGTGTTCAATATTAACACACACGTTTTTGTTTCCTTTTCTTCTCTTCATTCGCGTTTTTGTTTTTGTTTCTTCTGTTTCTCTTCGCGTTCTCTCTTCTCCATTTGCGTTTTTCTTCTTCTCACACAATGGAACCCTCACTCATTATTTTGAATGCGTTTTTCTCTCCATTTTCGTTTTCTTTCCCTACGCGTTTCTTTCCTTCCCTTCCCTTGCATTTCTTTCCCCATTCTCCTCTATGCTCGATGTTCTTTGAGAACTTGTATCTATCCAATGTGTTTGTGTTGAAATCTCTTTGTCTCCCTCTCTATGCGTTTTGGTGAACATTGAAAAGATCTATCATTGTGAAAGAGAATTCCTTTAACCTTTGAATGCGTATGTAATAGGATGGAAACAAGTTCAAAAGCTTTCATGATTCAAACAAATTGCCTTTGCCAAGCATGAGCGCTCTCGCCATTCACTCTTGCATCTGCATCTCAAAATTGTCAAGAAAAAGCAGAAGCGCTGAATTTTGGCGCTAGGACATTTTGAGAAGATGAAATTTTTCCTAACACTGTAAGATGTAAGGGCGCTAAAATTTAGCGCCCTTGCATCAAAAGCAATTTTTTAGAGATGTAATGGCGCTGAATTTTGGCGCCCTTACACTTTTTCCAAGCTTTTCCCAGACCTTCCCAAATGAGCTTCATTTTTGACCAGTGCACTCCTGAGCCTCGTTTTTCCACCTAAGTGCATCGTTTTGCGTGCCTCGTCATCCGCTTCATGATCTCTCATCCTTGTGCTCATTTCACGCTTACCCATGTTTCCTAACAATTGGTGTTTGTTCTGGCTAAACGGATTGCAGTCTACTTTCAAAGATCGTCAAGTCAAGAGTGATCAAAGTTCCAGTTCTTTTGGATGATTGCTACTAAGCCTCCTTCTTCTTTGGAAGCAAAAAGCAAGATGAAGTACAAATATCAAGGCGTCTATCCGCCAACTATGGTGCTTTCCAAAGTTGAAGAGATAAAAGATACCGAAGTTGGTCATCAAGACTTGGTTGACTTCGCAAAGCTAACAGAGACAAAGCCTCTTCCTGATTCAATGAGAGCGATCGTACACAACAACCTCCACTTGGTGGCGATGTTCCCTACAGCTGCGCACAATACCGAGTTTGTTCTTCAAGTTGCGTCTCATTAAACATCAGAGAAAGCAGAAGTGTGATCGACTCTTCCGGGCACGAGATTCTGAGACTCGACCCCAATTTCTTTGACATTGTCTTCAAGGTCCCTCATATGGAAAAATATATTGACATCTCCATGTCAAAAGCACAGGAGATCTTCGATGCTGATCCCAATAAAGCTAAACAGTTGATAAACACTCAATGGCTCAAGAAGCCTAGATCATCCGTTTCTAGATGGCCGAAAGGACTCCTGAGAAGTGACTTCAAAGATGACGTCAAGGATATGATCACGTTTCTAAGCAGAGTGAAGGGCTTGCCAGAATCATCCACTTTTCACGATTGGATGTATGAATACATCAGGATCATAAGAAGGCAAAAGGTGCATATCGACTGGGGCAAACAAATCAGTGATGAGATACACGAGCAGTTGATCAATGCTCCTTCTACATTGAAGTTCTACATGACTTCTTACCTGGTGTACGCGACAGCTGTGATGAGACAATTCCTAGGTCTATCTACAAAAGGGAATCGAATGATGGTGCCTATGTACAGATATTTCTACCAATTGGAGCTAAAGGAGAGCTTTCATCATTTCAGACGGGTCACTCATGCTTTCTTTGCGCCTTTACTCTTCAACTTTGATCCAGCTTTGGAAAGAAGAGTATCTGATGAGGCTTATAAGGTGGTAAGTAAAGTTGGATGCATTTTTCTCCAATTCCCAACGTTTACTTACTTGAGAGTAGGCTGCTACACTGGTTGTCCCTACATGCTACCACGTTATCCTTGGGATAAGTGGGTTCTCGCGGCTTGTCTTGACAGGTTGATGTCGGTCTTGAAAGAAAGAATGAAGAAGCAACCCTGAAGTGTGGGTTCAGGGTCCATGACCATCGGCGATATACTATCAAAATTTGCACAAAAAGCTAAGTCTGTCTATGCTGAAATCACGGATCATGACCATCAAAACCTAGAACCTGGGTTTGATTTGACTTCTCACAGGATGTCGGGGAAAAAGTTGCAAAAGGTCACCAACGAATTACCGTTTGAAGACATGCAGGCGGTCGCAGTCGAAGCCGTTAAGCAAAATGGACTGTGCAGATTAATGATTCAACCGTCGAGAGATCTTGGTATTCTTTGATCTACGAGAGGATTTGAGGATCGGTGATATAATGACATTGTCTATGATGAGCAAGAGCATTGCTAAAAGGCGTTAACGCAATCTAATGGTCTGGAAAAGAGGTTACGGCGCGAGAGAAAGAGTAAGACCAATCCTAGCCAACCTGGAAAAGATAAGTTACATAAACATGGTTATGCAATGAAAAGTTTGAGCGGACTGGAAAGGAGAGGTAGAGCCGGCTTCGTAGCGGCAAGAACTCCACGACAAAAACAAATCAGCGGCCATTCCCACTTCTTCGCGAAGAGGTCCTAGGATCAAGTTCACTGTTGGTAAGAAAGATACCCAGGCTGTCCAAGAGACAGAAATCACGGAATCTCATCCATCACCATTTCTAGGGTAAAAGCTAATGCGGAGGAGACAGGTCAGATGAAAACTTCCAGCAGCCCGTCCGCTGAAGATGAAGATTGGTGAAGCGGAGCCTCGTCACGAAGAGGACACGGCGAGGCAAATGCGATGAAGATTACGAAGAAGAACAGAACTGAAGGTGAGGCAGTCCGGAGAGACAGAGGGGTGATCCAGCAGCAAGAACGGGGCATGATCAGAAATAACTACTTCTCTCCCCACAGGGAATGTGGCGTTGAAGTGAACATCATACGCTGTGACTTCAAGCGTTCCTCACATACCCCTCTGATTCAAGAACTCCTCCACCTCCTATTTCATTAAGCCTATTCTACCCATGCATTCCTAGCGATCGAGGATATCTCTATCCACTGCGGCATCAACCCGACAATACTCAACCGGTAAGCATCCTCGTTGATATCTTTGTCAAATATCCATCGTCCCATTTCCTAGCTTGTCTTCACCGTATGATATCGCCGGCGGGAGGTGTCCGTTTCATGGAATGAGTCAATCGCATTGATCAGCTCAATGTGTCAACTTCCCCAGAACAATGATGGCGGAACTTACTTCTGGTGTCCGCGATACCAATGGTGAATTCAGATGTGACAATAACCGGGAAATGCTTAATACTTGGCAGATTGGCCGGTAAAATCCGGAAGTTCACACTTCTTTTCTTCCTCCTTGGCTAATATCTCTCAAGTGTCGAGCGCCAAAAACAAATGATTTCTCGGAGGAGTTGACCTCGAAGAGATAGTTCTTCCAAAAGCCAAAGGGAAGAAAAAGGCAAAGGTATACTCAAGGCTGAATGTTGATAAGTCCGGCCACAAGTATGCTGAAATTGGAATACCACCAAATCAAGAAGGTGATGTCAATATGGAGGACTATAGTATCAAAGGTCCGGCTTGGCAAGGTTACCATGAAGATGCAAAAGCCGATGCCTGATCACTTTGGATATCTTAGGGAAGAATTTTGGATAAAGAGTAGAGCAAGCTAAGTAACATGTACAAGCAGAGCATTATGCCACTTGTTGTAAAAAGGGCTTACGGTTCTCAAGTAATGCATTGATGGTAAATATTGAAGACCAATTTGTCGAAGAAATTAAGCCTCAAAGGCGAGTGTACCATTTTTGTTGAAAAGATCATCGAACATGGATCTCAGATAATTCTGGCTGCGGATGAGAAAACTACCATGTTGGCCAAGCTCACCACAGAGCTTGATAAAGAAAAGAGCGTACTTTCCCAGGAGCGCAGAGACATGGAAAAATGCCTATTGTCATGGTCGAAAATGAAACAGGTAAAGCTCAGCAAATTGGTGGAGGTTGGGGTAATTCCCGACAAAGAAAAGTTTGTAGAGGTAAGAGAATCACTGAAACACAGAATTCAAGTGGTTCAATCTCTCATAGAAGATCTTCACCAAGTACAGGAAGATGTCGACGGGCATCGCAACATTCTTGACAAAAGTATTAGAGAGTTGCCTGGTCAACTTCTTGAGGAAAATCGTATCTTCCTGCCGGCCACAGAAATATCCCTGATCTTCAAGGAAGCCATCATGAATTTGATTGATAGTTCAGACTTCTCAGAAGCTTCGTTGAACATCATTTGTGATACAAGGCTCACATTGGACAACCTGAAGACGCATCTTGACAGGTGCAAGAAGGTTCACTCATCTGCCATGAGATCGATCACGAGAATTCACACCATTGTGGATTACACCATTGGTCCAGATGAGAAGTTTGTGCAGGAGACTAGGAGGAAATTTGAAGACTTCCGCGCCCAATGCAAAGAAACGTGAAGCAGCCCCCTATTCTCCAGTGTTAGACATTTCCGATGCATCCCATTATGCATCTTGTAAATATTTCTCGACATTTTCGAATGTCATTTTGTAAATTGTAATTACACCAAGTCCAAAGACGTAATATTTTCAAAACAAATTACACTTTGACTTTGGTCAAAGTTAGGTGAGATCTCCTAAAATCGCTCACCTAACTTTCCCTGATTTTCTCAATCTCTTTCCTTCTTTTGCTCACCCCTCTTTCTATATAATGTGAGGGATTTTCATTGTAATTATATCCTTTAGTGTTTTGCAACGAAGTGCTGCCCTTTTTGAAACAAATTTGTGAAACTTTGCGTTCATGCTTTGTGAATGAGATTCGATTAATAAAGAAAAGGATTGCAAGCCAAACTTTGCGTTGGATTCGATACTTTTGTGAGTTGATCTTATTTGGTAGTGATTAGTTTGAAGAATCTGAAGGACTCTAAGTAGTTTATGTAAACTTTGTGTTACATTTATTATTTAGATTGCATTTGTATTTCTGTTTATCATTTGGTTGAATGATCTACAAGACTTTATGCTTGTAATCATTCATGCTCTTGCATGTTCTTGTTGGATAATCTATAAGACTTTGTGCTTATAATTATTCATACTCTTGGATACTTTGTCGAAGGATCTACAAGACTTTGTGCTTGTAATCGTTCGTGCCATTAACACTTTTGTTGGATGATATACAAGACTTTGTGCTTGTAATGCGTTCATCTTTGTTGAAGAATTATTTAACAAGAGACTTTGTGCTTCTAACGTAGCAAACGGTACGTCTACACAGATCCAACACTGATAAAGCTACGGAACGACTTTGTGCCTTCGTGAGCTTTCCCTTTTTACTTTATTTTGTTTGTTATTAATCACTTTTGGTATCTCTATGCTTCGCTTTGACGAGATAGAGCTATTGGTATTACTGCTAGTTGTTAGTTTTAGGTTATTAAGAATTCTGAACTTACAACGGTGAAGCATTGTAAACATCTTCTCTGAAAAAAGAGAGAAGGATGAATGTAACACACCCCCCCCACTCCGTGAGTTTCGTGTACATTTTGTAATTATTTGTTTGATTTACTATTGCTTCTGTTAGCAGTAAGAAGGGCGCCTCCCCTTTCCGAGAGGAGAGATTCACATCTCACATAGCTGTGGCTGAAGTCCAAGTTGTGTAATCTATCGAAAAGCTGATTACATAATTTTCACCCAACAAGGATGACTTTATATTTAATTATTTTAATAAAATGACTAAATAAAATAAAATAATATCAAAAAGTCACTTAAGAGAATAAAATAATATTTTATTCTAGAAGCTTCTTGGAGACTTGTTGAGAAATCTATTTAAGAAGTTGTTTGCTAGTCATTCAAGCACACTTGGAATACATTACTCTTTACTTGCGTGGTAAGAAGCTGAGTTGAATGCTTAGCAAATTGCCTAAGGGTTTGAAGACTCTAAGGTACCGGTTTCGGTTGTGAAATATCAACCCTAGTTGGAGTTGAGAGGAGGAGATATTTCAGTCTTCTTCATTGTGCAAAATTGTGTGGCCAAGGGCCCAATTTTGGAGACTCGAATTGGAGCATCATATTTTCAGTTGAGGAGATATTTTCAGTCCTTTAGGAAGGACGATTTTGGCATCTAGAAAGGCATATTACTATTGCAAGAGCTGGTTCAAATTATATATACATTGCAGCATTTTTACAGTCATAGCTAGAGGTCGATTTGCATTGATAGAAGGTGCTGGTTAGCAATTTACAGTCATACATCTGCAGACTTATATCCCACGATTTTGCTTGTGGTGGTCTCATACTTCATCGATTTGACATAAGGATTGGATCGCTCCAATGCTAGGAGCTAGGCAATCATTCTTGGCATCATTGGACCACATCAACAACTGCGATTTATTTATTTTGAGGGGTTTACTTCAGAACAGGGGCGGCTTAAGGAAGAATTCGATTTGGCTTGTAGAGAGGACAATTGCTGATGCTATGTTGGCTGCCATCCATCTTCAGCTTAGGCGCTTCTCATAAACTAGGTTCTTCATGTTTTTGCATTCATATATGAGCATATCGGGTATCTTAGTTGTTGCCATATGTACTCAAATTTTAGGAGCTGCACTTCATTGTAAAGCCAAGAGTCTTGGCTATCTTTCTCAGTATTGTAATAGATTTGAAATATCAATAAAGGAGAGATAAGTTGCATACCATATAGTTGATGTAGTGACTTCATATTCGTTGCATGCCAACTGTTTGTGAAAATGTTAGTTGAGTGTAGGTTATGATTTGCATTAGTTTATTCATCTATTTGCATTTGGAAAAAACACTTGCATTTCATCTTCCTTGCATTGTTAAACTATTTAGCAATCATTTCCAAGTATTTGCAACATTATCATCCAATTCAACAGCAAACCAAAGCAAACTGAAATTCACAACAACAAGCTATAACGTTGCATGCAAACTGTTTGTTAATATTCCTTGAGATTAAAATCAGCAAGTTTAGGTGAAATTCTTCAAGGGATATCTCAGTGGTATCAGGGCCAAGATTCTGCCAGCCTGATTGGGTCATTCAAAGAAATTTCAGTTGGATTTCATGGCCGATTTTATCAAGACAATAGAAGCTGGGATAGGAGCTTGGATTCGACAACAGGATAGCATGATGGAAAGAATGAAAGAATAGAAAAAAGGATTGGAAAAATTGGGAAATAGTCTTGAGTAGGAGGCCACTAAAAAGAAATTACAGGTTGCATCTTCTCTTTAGGAGGATAGCATGCCATCATCCGATGTTTCAGCTGAGCGGGGTGATGATGAGTACATGGAGTAGCCAGAGTCCTCTTGTATTTGGACACCTATTCAGGACATTGATGAGGATTTTGTAGATGGGATTAGTGATGTCCCAACTCCAAATCAGAATGAGAGCATACATGACTTTGCGGAAAAAGAATATCAGGCACAATTAGAGGCTTCTTCCTGGGAGGTTGAAGCTAGACATACACCGTATGGTCTACACAGTTTGAGGAACCAAATAAAGGTGAATGAGGGTGAGATTGTAGCAGTTATCTCATCATGACAAGATGCATAAGGTGACTGAAAATCACCTTTGGATGGTTCAGCTAGAGAGAAGACAAAAAGGAGTTGTAGTTGAGTCTTCTCATGACAGCTTACAGGAGATCAAAGAAGGTATGGGATCGATAAAGTCAAGTTACTTACACCTTCTTTCAGATCGTGACCACCTTCTTAACCTTGTTGGGATCTATTCAGATGCCTTGATGAGGAAAGAAGAGGAAGTTGATAGACTCTCTCAAGAGCTTGAGGTCACTAGGGATTCTTTGGTGAGTACTTAGTTGGCACTTTAGGATTCCGAGAGACATGTTGATGAGCTTTGCTTGGAGTTGAGATTGGCTCGAGATTCATTATGTATAGCAGAGACTCAGTTATCTATGGCAGCCAGAGCACTTGTTGATGATAGTAGCGTGAGTTCACCTAGCATTCACATTTAGGATACAGGTAAATGTCATGTGCGTCGAATAGGCATGAGGAGTCAGTTGGTGATAGGTGCATTACTCTCGAGAGGAGTTTGCTCGATCTGCGAGTTGACTACATGTTGGATGTTGGTGTCGTTCCAACCTCTTTCTTGGCAGTAGATGGCATTCATGATGAAGGTGAGACAAGACGCTTGCAGTTGTTTTCTGAGAAAGGTGATGATGATGTTGCTTCAAGACCAACTCATCCAGTTGTGAGTTGTGATTTGTGAGTCTTCGTTGGATACTGCCAGTATAGGACGGAGTACACATGATTATTCGGGTTTCCCTTTGGCGTAGTCAAGGGAGTTTCACCTTGATTGCATCTTGAGGTGTGCTCATCAGTTTTTTTTCAGCCCACATGTACATGATTTGATGATGACATCGACAACTTAGGGAGGTGGGCTGAACATGTGGTATTTGGGTTCACTCTTGTGCAATACATTCCTGACTTCAGGTGATGAGTCCCAGTCTCTTGCTTCGCCCTTTCCAGTTGGTTGCTTCCAGAAGCAGGGTTTTGAGATTTGGTTAGATGGGACTTTAGGGGGAGGTGTCAGAGTGACATAGTGGAAGTCAGTTGGAGTTGAGTTTGGAAGACTTCTAGGTTATCCATGGGATCTAGGTATGAAACTTGAGGTATATCGTCACAGTACTTGGAGTTGGCATGAGGAGATTGATTTACAGAGTTGGAATCCAGGAATTCCTCTGGTGGTTGTGTTGTGACCTTTTCACACATCACCCCATTTAAAATGGGGACCCCCTAATTTTTGCTCCGTTCCTCGTCTTTTGGCTTTGGGTTTTCTCTCTCTCTCTCTCTGTCTCTTTTTTGATGTCTGTCTTTCCGGGATTTCTCCGTATGTGAGCTTAAAACGTGAAATTTTGGCCAAGTCCGAAAATTAGGGTTTCCCCTTTCCTGGTCAGTCCAAGGTCGAACGAAGTCAATAAATTGAAAATTGAGCTTAACACTGTTGTCAGCATGTTTCCAACAGGCTCTCGGCAGAATTTCATCAAGATCTGAGGTACTTACTAGTTTTAGTAAGTGTGAAATTACAGGCAATTTGTCAGCATTTTTGAGATTCCGACAGCCACACTACATTCAAAGCACATTGAGTTATTCGTGTGCAAAATTTGAGCGAAAACAGGCAACTTTCTATTTTTAGCAGTCCAGCTTCCGGAGCGAATTTCAGGGCTCAGATGCAAAGTTCTTCTTTGCATGTTGGCATATTCCTTCTGGGTTTTTCGAGACCTTCGCAATGATATAACATGCAAAACGAGATGACAACTTTCAGAATTCAGTCTTCCGAGGCTATTTTTAGGGTTTGCATGTCAGGGTTTCTTTTGCATGTCTGATGATTCCTGATGGGTTTTTCGAGAGCTTCACGATGGTGTGACATGCAAATGAAGATAATCACTCAGTAAGGAACTTACTATTTTTAGCAGGTACGTCCCGATAGCCGCTTCCCAGCAGTTCAGAATCACGAGCTGATCGCAATGCCACAAAAACGAAGACAAACAGAGATCATTTGGTACGCATGCAGAGAAAATTAGGGTTTCCAACTTCGGGACCTGAAAAGATGGGCAAAAAGTCAGAATTTTCAAAAACAGATGTAAACCATCGCGATTAGCATCCTTCAGGCTATCTGCTGGTAAAATTTCAAGTCAAACGGAGCACTTACTATTTATAGTGAGTCAATTCGGAAACAGGCTAAAAATAGCAAGTCAGGTGCATGCGCTGATGTCAGTAGTCAGGTCACGTGGTGAGGAGCGCCTCATTCAAATTTCAGGTCAATCGGAGCAATGGAGCTATCAAAAACAAGAGGTTACTATTTATAGTAAACTACCTTCAGAAACAGGCTAAAAATAGCAGGGTGACTAAAAGTGGCAGTGTCGACAGGACAACAAGGCTATGAGGATGCAGTGTGCAAAATTTCAAGTCGTTCTGAGCTTCAGAGATGCAAAATCAGAGGACTTACTATAAATAGCAGGGCATGTAAGCTGGCGAAAAATGAGAAAAAATTCTAAGTCCGGAACTTCATCCAGTGGACATGTCAAAATGCGCCCAAGCTAAGAAGTTTAGGAGAAAGTCAAGGAAAGTCAAAGATGTTAATCCTCCTGCCTATCCAAAATGCGCCCACCTTGAGAGTTTGCATGCTAAAAAAATAAAAAATTCTAAGTTAAAACTTCATCCTGCTCCCTAGCCTAAATGCGCCCACCTTGAGAGTTTGCATGCTAAAAACGAATAAAAAATTCTAAGTTAAAACTTCATCCTGCTCCCTAGCCTAAATGCGCCCACTCTAAGAGGTTGATGAGAAAAATTTTTCTAAGGCATGGAGATATCCTCCACCACCCTCCATTTGCGCCCATCCTTCATCAAATAGCAAATGCGCCCAACAAGCAAGTCAAAGGAGTCAAAGAGTTTTATGCACCACACATAGCTAAATGCGCCCCCAAGGTGGATGACTTCAAAGAAAATTTCTAAGTATAAATATCCTCCTCTATGTGTCATTTGCGCCCATGCAAGGAGAGGGTCAAAGATTTAAAGAAGAAGTCAAGGGCGTTAGAATCTCATCCACCTCACCATGCTATTTGCGCCCATGTTTAGAAGTCAACAAGTCAAGGCTGGCCGTTGGAAATGTGTTATCCTCCACTACATGCCAAATGCGCCCAAGTTGCATGGTAGAATAAGTATGAAAAGGACAAGTCAAGGCGTCAAAATGCTCATCCTCCTCCTAGGCTCAAATGCACCCAAAAGAGGGCATGTGAAGACAAAACGAGGAAGCTCAAGAGTCACGTTGAAGTTTCATTCTTCTCTCTCCTTTGAATGCGCCCATACAAAGTCAAAAGTCAAGGGTGGTGTTTAAAGTTTATCCTCCTTCAAATATGAAATGCGCCCAAAGGGAAGAGAAAATATTGCTAGGTGTGTTGAAAATTCCTCATAAAGTGCCAAATGCGACCAAGTGTGTAAGGTGGTGGGTGATGGAAAATAAAATATTGCTAGGCGTGGTGAAGTTGAATATCCACCCTCAAGTGTGATGTGCGCCATGCAAGGTGTGAGGTAAAGGGAAAATAAATATAACTAGGGCGTTGGAAGTAATAAGCTTATAGGAGGATGAAAATACTGCAAGGGCATTGCGGGCAAGGTGGTGACTTTCTAAAAGCAAGTTGTGCTAAGATGTCTTCACAGGAAAGTAGGTGATTGAGGATAGATGAATAAAAAATTTCTAAGGCAAAATTTTCAAAAATGCTAAGTGATTCAAATTTTCCAAGGCAAAATATTTTGGGAAAAATGCCTAAGTCTGATGAAGTGATGAATTTTCCTGAAGCTCGAGTGAAGTTGCCAGTGATGAAGTCAGAAGATGCCAACATTGCAGGATGAGTAAAAAAAAATTTCAAGTCAGAGCAACAAAATTCTCAGAGGAGATGAAGAAATGAAATAAATTGTTGAAAATTATTTTTCCAAGGTTCAAAATTCTAGAAAATTAAATGAACCCGTTCGTTGGGTACCCATGGGTTCGACGCGTTCTGAAAGAAATTTTCTTCTGGGTATCAAAGATTATCGATGAGGAATGGATTTTAGGGTCTTCCACAGCTTGTCGAGGATTCTGGGATGAAGATTTTAAATGGGCACCAGGTTGATGAATTTCCTAAGGGAAATTTGAAAATTTTCTAAGGCAAAATGAAGAAAATGTGTTTTCAAGGTGAAATCCTCCAGATGATGAATTTGAAGGGAACTGCCTAGGTGAATTTGCTCAAGTGCTTCGTGGGACTAATCTTCCAGAGTCAGAGATGAACGAAATTGAGTATCAGAGCTCCAGTTAGTGAAATGAATTTCTCAAAGATGATACATCCTTGAGGAAGATGGGTTGAAAATTTGGCTAAGGCATGAAGGATTGAATGCAAAGTTGGTTAGTGAAGGCGATGAACGCTTGGAAATTAGAGCGTGAGAATCCTGGCAAGTAAGTTGAATTTATATTATGAAATGTCCTAATTCTCTTCTCCTTGCTTGTTTTGCAGGAGAAATGTTGAAGCCAGAGCACGATGACTTGAAGTGGTGAAGCAAGACAATATTTCCACTTCGAAGGAAGAAAAGTTGCGAGAAAATGGCTAAGTGTTGAGGCTCAAGTAACAAAGAAGAAACGTTTTCAAAATTCAAGATGAAAAAAGAATGGAAGCTCGAGCAAAGTTGAAGAACAACGTCAAGAAGAAGATCAAGGCAGTGTGAACGCGTTTCAAGATTGGAATCTTCTAGAAGGATGATGGTGGACATTATGGCTCATTTATTACCCCCTCTCCTTTGTGGCGGTTTTTAGGGCAAATCTTGTTTAGGGCTGAGGTGGCACAATTTGGGCCATCCAGCCGATTGTAACCCTAGCCGTCTTTTGGACTGGGCTAGCTATATAAAGGGGGAGTCCCCCTCATTTGTAATCTCATTAGAAGGAGAATTAGATCAGAGTTAGGATAGCAGAGAAGAAGTAGAGATAGTTGATAGTATAGTTTAGATTGAAAAGGAAGGAAAGTCTTCCCTTTGGATACTTTGTAAGAAGTTGTCACATATGCTTTCATAATAAAAGAGTTTTCATTGATGGTGAATTCTTCTTTGTTGTGAATAGTTGTTGAGGCTTCTTCATCCTTCTAATTCACGTAGCATCTTGAAGTAGCTTAAAGTAAAGTAGATTTCATTTCATGCAAGTACTTAGTAATTGTGGAATGTGGTGCTCGATTTGAACAAGACTTCGCTTGTCCATACCACTAGAGGCCTTGCGTGACGTGGGTTAGCCTTGCG
Organism: Sequoia sempervirens; assembly: GCA_007258455.2. NCBI lineage: Eukaryota > Viridiplantae > Streptophyta > Pinopsida > Cupressales > Cupressaceae > Sequoia > Sequoia sempervirens. The sequence continues at coordinate 23,303 of VDFB02261804.1, read as the reverse complement.
TAGTCAACTGGAACTTGTGGAAACTTAACTTCGATTATGGTTTATATGTTGGCATGTGTCGTTGTGATGGTGTCTTCATGCTAGATCGTGATCTGAACATCTTGAGTCACTCCTCTTAAGATTGCACCAGTTCCGCGGAAGCTGTCCGAAGTGAGGCAAAACGGAGCTTGGTTGAAGTCTGTGAGAATTGATTGCCGTGTCCCACGCCTTAGAGTAGAACATAGACTCCTTAGGCCCTACACCCTTTAATTTCAGTTCATTTCCGGTTAGAATTAGGAAACTTGTGCTCACCTGCCAAATCATTCAAATTACACGAAAGCCCTTAGTCTACTGTCTGTTGTCAGCTGTCGAACAATTGTGTAAGTCCCTTTGACATACCAGCAAAATCACATCGAGCCAACTGAGTCTATTCGCATTAAAGGAACCTTGGAGTTGAAAGCATGATCTTACTCGCAATCTTAGCATGCTGAATACTTTATTCAAGAGAGGATAGAGCATCCGTTGGGAGACTTTATTCTGTGTTGGTGCGGTCTCAAAAACCACGTCAACAGGTTGGACGGTTTCATTGGGTGACAGCTTCTTGGGTTCCAGTTACATACATATGTTATGGGGTTGCACATGTTACAGGATCATTTGGGATCCGGGTGGTTGGTAGAAAGGTGTAGTTGATTCTCCATTCGGGCTTTAGGTGTTGTGGCAGTTGAGATGGTTTGGCAGATGCAGATTGCTTGAGGGCAAGCAATCTTTGGGAAGGGAGGACTATCATGTCCCCGAATTGGAGGTATGGTGATTTAATTAAATTAACTGATTAAGTTGTCCAAAAATAATAATATATCGAAAGGATAGCTTAATTGATTATTTTAATTAAATAAAGTGGAAATATTAGATTAATTATTTATAAAGTTATTCCAATAAATAATATCTTAAGGATGACTTTATATTTAATTAATTTAATAAAGTGACTAAATAAAATAAAATAATATCAAAAAGTCACTTAAGAGAATAAAATAATATTTTATTCTAGAAGCTTCTTGGAGACTTGTTGAGAAATCTATTTAAGACGTTGTTTGCTAGTCATTCAAGCACACTTGGAATACATTACTCTTTACCTGCATGGTAAGAAGTTGAGTTGAATGCTTAGCAAATTGCCTGAGGGTTTGAAGACTCTAAGGTATCGGTTTCGGTTGTGAAATATCAACCCTAGCTGGAGTTGAGAGAAAGAGACATTTCAGTCTTCTTCATTGTGCAAAATTGTGTGGCCAAGGGCCCAATTTTGGAGACTCGAATTGGAGCATCATATTTTTAGTGGAGGAGATATTTTCAGTCCTTTAGGAAGGACGATTTTGGCATCTAGGAAGGCATATTACTCTTGCAAGAGCCGGTTTGAATTATATATATGAAATATTCCCCTTACTTTTTTCCCCAAAATTAGACACACAAACCAGCATCAAACCATTGATTAGTGTTAGCTCCAAATGCAAATCAGCATGGAAAGTAACTCAAACCAAGAATGTTCACCAAGATCCCAATGTGGGCGAGGTGATAGCATATGGTCAGAGGATCATTAGGTATAAACTGAAATGAAATTACAATTCATTTGCTGATGTAGGCATCCACAAGCAGTGGGAATACTCCACTTATTCAGTGGGTGAGATTATTACATTATTAAGGCGGCAAGCCAGCCATTAAATCATCTCTTCCACTTATTTTGTGGGGGGAATTTACAAACAAGAAAGATGTTTATTCTAAAACTCAACCACTCAATTGTGGGAGTGTAATAAAGTATAAATTGCAGCGATAAAATGAAATAGCCGTTAGTACTACTAACTAGCTTTACAATGAATAGAAATAGCTGCAAATAAGAGAGATAAGCTTCCAAAATGTTCTGTATCCACACTGGCGGTAAACCATCCAGGGGTTACAATGATGTGAATTAATTACAAGAAAATGCAGCAAATTAAAGAACTGAAACAGTACTACTGTTTTCAGTTTTACAATGAAAAATAATTGCAATTTTCAAGTGTTTTTACCATCATTACAATATACAATTAAATGATGGTTTCTTCAATGAAAAACCTCTCAAATAATGATGCTAGAAGCCAAAATTAGAAAACTATAACAATCTGATATATAAATCTGCAAATCTGGAAATGTCTATCAGCAATTAGAAAAACCAAACAAATGCTCACAACTTTATCAATATACCTCTGAATTGATTGAAACAAAATGCAATGGCTCTCTAGAAGGTTGGCGCCCCAATTGCAATGAATAACCAACATCAAAACTCTACTATTAATTTGGCACGAATTCCAATGTGCTCTTGAAAGGTACGGCCTGCCTGCAAGGGCGATTTTGCTTGGAAAAATTATACACATCAAAATAAAATCTGATATTCTCCAAGATTGGTCGCCATGTGCTTCGAAAGAAAGAGAGTCAATACCCATAACCAAAATAAATTCATATCAAAAGCTGCAAATGAAAATCTACTTCAGCCGTGTAACAACCAGCAAGTACAAAACTGATAAAAATCACCAATTCCTTCACTTTGATGCTCAATATGCACTTCTGAATGAAGCACACTCCCAACAGACCATCTAGGGAACCATAGTTTCAGGCCCGAAGAATGGAGTAAATTTGCTAAGCTTTCCCTTAGCCGGATTTTGGATTTCAATCCAGCAGCATAACTTTGCTTTCCAAAATATAACGTAATCAGCTCTCCACAAAACAACAATATATAAGTTTCAATTGGCAAATTAAACACTTCAAATTCCAAGAAGTTGAATCACTTCAACTTCCAAAAGGGACGCCACCTTTAAGCATTTACTTTTTGAAATAATAAAACATTATTCATCCTCCTTTAGGTGTCCAATTTCACTTTTGCAATAATAAAGCATTTATTAAATCATTAAATGCTTTCTTGACCCCTTAATGTCCCCTCTTTAAAAACAACTTGAAGTTATCACTCTTAGGCGTGGGGTACAACTGAAAAACATGAAATTGACTAAGTATGAAACTTAGTCCAAGGAGGTAACCAAACCCAACGCCAAAACTGAAACTGAAGGTTAGCAAGATGACTTGAGCTGAATTGCTGATGATGCTACTGCCAAATTTAGACTTACTATAAATAGCCAACTGCTATAAATAGTAAATTTACATCAAAACAACAGAAAGCCAAACTGAACACTGAACTGCTGCTAGATAGATACTGCCAAAAGATAGACTTGCTAAAAATAACAACTGCTATAAATAGGAAGTCTACACAACATCCTTTGAATGCCAACTGAGCAATATCTGAAAGAGGAAACCCTAATTTTCTGCTTCAGCTTAGCCTACGGATTTCCAGAAATAGGCTAAATCCAAATGAAGAGTGTAGGGTGAAATTGGGGACATTACAATATATATTGCAACATTTTTACAGTCATAGCTGGAGGTCGATTTGCATTGATAGAAGGTGCTGGTTAGCAATTTACAGTCATACATCTGCAGACTTGTACCCCACGATTTTGCTTGTGGTGGTCTAATACTTCATCGATTTGACATAAGGATTGGATCGCTCCAATGCTAGGAGCTAGGCGATCATTCTTGGTATGATTGGATCACATCAACGCGGCTTAAGGAAGAATTCAATTTGGCTTGTGGAGAGGACAATTGCTGATGCTATGTTGGCTGCCATCCATCTTCAGCTTAGGTGCTTCTTATAAACCAGGTTCTTCATGTTTTTGTATTCATACATGAGCATATCGAGTATCTTAGTTGCTGCCATATGTACTCAGATTTTAGGAGCTGCACTTCATTGTAAAGCCGAGAGTCTTGTCTATCTTTCTTAGCATTTTAATAGATTTGAAATATCAATAAAGGAGAGATAAGTTGAATACCATATAGTTGATGTAGTGACTTCATATTAGTTGCATGCCAACTGTTTGTGAAAATGTTAGTTGGCTGTAGGTTATGATTTGCATTAGTTTATTCATCTATTTGCATTTGGACAAAACTCTTGCATTTCATCTTCCTAGCATTGTTAAACTATTTAGCAATCATTTCCAAGTATTTGCAACATTATCATCCAATTCAACAGCAAACCAAAGCAAACTGAAATTTACAACAGCAAGCTACAATGTTGCATGCAAACTGTTTGTTAATATTCCTTGAGACCAAAATCAGCAAGTTTAGGTGAAATTCTTCAAGGGATATCTCAAGGTGCCTCCAAGGTGAGGCTTTCAAGTGCAGGAGGTACTCTTGATTTGTCATTTTTGTTGGTTCTTTGAAATGTCCTTGATATTGCATTATGGTTTGCTGTTAGAATTAGTTTTTATTGAAATCCTCTCATCTATTTGTGGATCTACTAGTCTCTATTTTTAGGCAGTTAGGAAACATTCATGATTTAGCTTAAAAACCTCATTTGTGAGAGAACCTTTAAGGTCTTGTTCTCAACCTTTGAGAATCAAAAAGATAGGTCAATGTTTATTTTCAACTATTTCCTTTTTGCAAAACCCCATTGATGATGGTGTAAAGTGTGCATAACTCTGAATCTTGTCCATAGCTTAGGGTTACGGAGTTGTGTTTATTTTTCAGGGAGCTTCCCTCAATAATTTGAAGAGAAATTTATCCTTGTGTTCTGCTCTATTTTGTGTTGTCTTGAAAGAGTCAAGTTAAAATGCTAACAGCACCAAGGTTGCCCAATGGAGCAGAAAACAATAAATATAACTGGTGGAATATTTCTTTGTAGACACCTAAGCCTTGTGCAAATGACCCTCCTATTTAGGTGCATAGATTTTCATATTTAGTAACTGGAGTGTCCTTATATTAGTGTCCTTGCATGTTTTCTTGCAAAATCCATAGTAGTCACCTGAGATGTAAATGAGAAGGGTCTTGACATGGATGCCTTGCTGAGCATCTTTGGAGCCTTTTATGAGCAATACCTTCTTATTTCTTTAGACTCTCTTGTTGAGGTTGACCTGCTCAAGCATCTTTGGACATCACCTTAGGCTCGAGTTTTGAGTTAGCAGGTGAAATTACCCATGCATAAGCCCTTGAAGGAATCCTTTGTTGACATAGGAGGAGGAGTTGGGGAAGATTGATGAGGATGTGCATGGTCTTGAAAGGATGATTACGATGGTATCGAAGTTGAGGATGAGGAGGAAGAACATGTTCATTCCTCTCAATATTGCACTACATAGGAGTGTACTGGTGAGTCTGAGGTGTCATACCTAAGTTTGCATAGATTCCCTTACCATGAGTTGAGGAATGATACCCATACAATACCTTGCACTAATTTTTAAATAACTTGAAGCTTATGTCTTAAGTGATGCTTCATAGTGTTGAGACTAAAGAAATCTTGGATTGGGCAATGTGGGGCAAGCATACACTTGTTATTATGTAGAAGGTGACTTGCATTTAGACATTTGAGATTCAAGGGTAGCTGGAGCAACATACTTTGGCAATGGCTGAACAATGGCTTTGAGATTGTACTTGTGGAGGTGCATGCCATTGAGCACATTTTCAGGCTCCAAATTTTTGCTGCAAAGAAAGCATGCTGGGAGAAAATAGACGTTTGATGAGATAGATAGGGTCATGATAGCAAAGCATGAGGAACAAACAAAACTCGTTAAGAAGGATGTGCCATGCCCGTGTGTCCAAACTATAAGAAGATTTTGTAGCTATACAAGCTCGGCTTGAGGAGTTAGCTACAATATAGGTAGAACAAATCATCTGGTTTCTTCCAATGGAGAGCTCTTGGGGAAGATAAAGTTGTCTAGGAGGTAAGTGTAGTAAAGAGAAAGAGATGAAAGTAGAGTGCCATTTGAAGCAAGATAATAAAGGATGCCCAACTTGTCTGAGCTGAGGGCAAATGGCTCAAGGTTGGTGCAGTAGGTTGTGCCTAATCCAGCTCGGCTGGAGCATTAGCAAGAGCAGATGAGCCAATTCATATAGCATCTATACCTCTTTTATCGTTAACCTCTCTCTAATCAGAGATGTCTTCTTGATGCAGAGCTAGAGGAAGAAAACTCAACCAATCAATCTCATTCAACAAAACTTAAAACATTATTTGTTTGATTCACATCACTATTTCACTTTTCCCTTCATAATACTCTTGAATCAAGACTATCAAACTGAGAATAAGGCACATAATCAATTGAATTTTCCACAAATCTCCTTTAGCAGCATTAAAAATGACCAATCCAATCTTTACCAAACACAAATAACCAAGTTTGTTACTCATTTCCACCAACAAAACACAAACTTCATTGTATTAAGTCAATTTCCTGATTTTTCCCACAAAACTCAGCCTAGGGCATTACCAAAACCATAGCAAACCTTATTCAAATTCTATGAAACCTTGGATATTGTAAAAACACTTCAAAATGAATCATTTCACAAAGTTTTAGAATTTTCCACCATACAAATTAGAAGAAATCACAAATTTTTGTATGCAACCCCAAAAACCCTATGTTCAGAACAATTTTTAGGAATGGACTTGTTTGACCCTTTAAATTGCATTATAAAAATTACTGGTAAAAAGAAAGTTTGTCCACAACATAAAGATCTTTCCATCCATCTAAGTTGCAGATCTGTACAGGTCCCATACCTGTCCGTACTAACATGTTTTTTGACTGCAATTTCTGGAAAACATTTTCTGAACTGGCTGTCTTCACCAAAAACACAATAACTTTCACAAAACTTCGAGTTAGAACCTCAAAATTGATCCATTTGAAAGGTAATTCAGACTACCATCGATTCCAATAGGTTTCAGATCAATTAGAGCATGTATGGATCCGTACAATGAGAGCAAAGTTCAGAAAAATCAGAAAATTTCAGAAAAAACATTGTATTTTGATGAATGATTTGATTACAAACTTCTCCAACCAACAACAACAACCAAATTTCGAGCCTTTTGAGGCTTCTTATACCCCATACAATACAATCAAATTCTAACCAACTCCACGTTCATAACTGACTTATAACCTTCCTTGACCTTTCAACTTCCAAAAGTTGCAATTTTCCAAAACTTGATTGACAACTTTCACACTTTTTGTGCAACTTTTGCATTTTGACCCCAAATGTCTCCAAATCTCCCAAATACATCATGGATGGTCTTATTAGACCTTATTTAACATCACCTAAGACTTTACCCACTAAAATCCTCAAAAACCCTTGATTACACATTTTTGCATTTTCTAAGCATTTTGACAACATTTACAATTTTTTCCAATATATGACAAAATGAACTCATAATTACCTAATAACGTATTGAATGATTCAAACATATTAAATATGGTCTAAATGACCTTATGACATGACCCAAACACCATGTAAATCAAATATTTACAAAATGGCCTCATGGAGGCATGGATTCCACTAGGTGCTCCTGCACCACTTCTTCATCTCCCTATCACCATATCCTTCTTAAATTGTATTAGAGTCTGTCAGCAAGGATGCCAACTTATCTAAAAAGAGGGATAGATTTAGTTAGTGTATTTGTGATCATTTGTTATTTTATGTAATTGGAGATATGTTTTATAATTGGAGCTGAACATGGTTTGTTCATGACACATGGCTTTACAAGAATAGTGTACTTAATGATGCCTTAGTTTGGTTTGGTAGTATGACAATTATTATCTAAACTACACCTCTCAGTCATCTAGCTTGTGCATCGGAAGATCTCAGTTTGAAAAGGTGATACTCTCCCTTTGCCATAGAAGTTGATGGACACTACATTATGTAAATAAAAGTGCAGTTATATCTATTCTATGTTATGTGCAAAACCTGAAATGTGATCTTGTTCTAGTGCTTTGTGTTGTTTTTTATTGGTATAAAAAAGAAAATTTAATTGTGTTTTCTAAGAATCATATATAGTAAATGAACTTTTTCCATCTTATTTTGTACTTGATTATCTTCCAATGAAAGGGGATAATAAACAATAAAATTAATTTAGAATTAAGTGTGTTGTGTGCCTTTATACAATATTTTGTCGTCTCAAGGTATACTTTGTTTACAAACCATCATTTTCTAATTGGGTGTCCTTGGCCAATAGTAATATGTGTAGTTCATATGTTAGGCAGGAACTAACCTCTTGATGTGATAATGTTTACTATTGTTAGGATATCATGGTGGTGTAGGGTCAAGATCAGGCACATCAAGTCTGCATATTGATCTACTTCAACCTAATAAGAATCAAAACGATTTCTATAATCTAATAGAATCAGTGGTATCCCTATTAAGCGTACCATTTGATCAACAAGTGTGGGGGTGTTACGTATCTTTGTACTTTGTGTCTATAGTCTCTATGTTTAATCACTTAATATTTTCTGTTAGTGTTCAATTTTGTGTATAAAGAGATTCTGTAATGTCCCCTTCTAGCTAGACATCCGTAATCAGTGGATTAGCCTATCATGTCGACCCTCGTAGGCTAATGATTCTGGACAGAGGGTCCCTTGAGATGGTCACTTGGTCGTCAAATTGCAATGTTGATCCTAGGAGTTCAGTGGTAGGGTGAATTAAGGTGTTTGGCTTGATACATGTGATTAAATTATGTTATTATCTTTTATTTCACCTTTTTTGGCCTAGTGACTGTTTTTTAAATGAGGGGGTCACTTTATTTTTATTTGCCACTATTCATTTATAAAGTGGAAATGTTATAACTTAAAGTGAATAGTGTTCATTTTAATGAATAGTGATTTCAATGAAAAAAGATATATTCACTTGAGGAAAAGTTTGACCCATCTTGGAGCATTGCATACTTTCACTTTGCATTTTGAGCTTGGCTTGGAGGAAGAAGGAAGCAAGGGTTTCCTGATTTCTGCACTTATTTTGAACCTTGGGGGACATGGTTTTTCATGGTTGAGCTGCTTGAGGGTGTGAAAGAATATCTTAAAGTTGCTGTTCTTAAAGTTGCTGTTCAGATTTGCGTTACATTTTGGAGATTCAAGGAGCTGATTGCATGTTGATTTTGAGCAAATTTTTGAGTTTGTGAGCAGCTTCAGACCTCATTTTAATTGCAAAGAAGGCTGCATACAGTCTTGGTGTCATTTGGACTGAATTTCTTCATCTACAATCCAGCCGTCCTCTCTTGAAGAGGGTTTGAGCAGTAGGACTGAAACGCCCCTCTTAGTGGGCTGCAAATTCTTCAAAAAGGGGCGCCTTGATCAGTAGAGCCTTTCCCAATCAGATTTAAGCTGGAGAATTTCATCTTGTAGGAGAGGTGAACACATCATTGGGGTTTTCACTGTAGCAAGCACTATTCACCTACTGGTTTGATAGCAAAAATATATATCTGTTATGTTATGTAAAAAACTTTCTATCTGAGATAAATCTGATTTATGTATGTAACTTTTCAAGAATTGAAAGCATCATTTGGGTTTCTAGTAATGTAATGTAAATCAGAAATAAATTTCAGTTGCTTAGTACTTTGAAATTACTTTATATATATGCATGCAATTGTGGTACTATGTTGGCATCATTGCAACAAACTCAAAACAAACTCAAAACAAACATAAAACCAAAAAAATCAGACCTTCAAACTCAGTGAAATCAAGCTAGTAGAGTGGCGGAACACTACAGTGGTATTAGAGCGGTTTCGTGCCATCCTTTGTGGGTTCTTGGAAAGAAAGAAAAACAAAATTTGGAGTTCAAAAGAAATTTTCAGATACTTAGGGGTTGAAATCAGCTTCGTTGATGAAACAAAGTGATAGGTTCAAAAGGTATATTGCTAGGGAAGATAGAAAGCAAAAATAGTGGCCACAACCTTATCCTGAACAGGACACCTTGTCAACTGCAATTGCAGCAAGACAGTGTGGTACTGAGGTTGGTTCAGCCAGCACCATGGGTGATAGGAGTTGTGGTAGTCCACCTATAAATGGGGAAAGCAATGATGAAAGAGAAGCGCGAGAGATTATGAGGAACATGGCAACAGGGCAACAGCAGGTTGCAGATGCTTTACGGGCACTTACAACAATGTTACATTAGTTGAACCCTCTTGGAAGATAGAATCGTGAACTAGAGGACAATAGGAGTGTGGTTGGGACTCCCAGGGCACAAAGAGCACCCACCAGTACCATAGATAGACCTACACGTCCTACCTCTTTGAGGGATGAACCAAAAGAGGGTAATGCAGAGGAAGAGGGAGAGGAAATATTTGCAGATACTTGTTGTGACCTTTTCACACATCGCCCCATTCAAGATGGGGACCCCTAATTTTTGCTTCATTCTGGTCTTTTGGCTTTGGTTTTGTCTCTCTCTCTCTCTCTCTTTCTGTCTCTTTTCTGCTAATTGCCTTTCGGGGATTGTGCCCGTCTGTGAGCTTTAACGTGAAATTTTGGCCAAGTCTGAGAATTAGGGTTTCCATCTTTCTGGTCAATTTGAAATCAAATGAAATGAATAAATTGAAAACAGGGCTTAACATTGTTGTTAGCATGCTTCCAACAGGTTTTCACTGAAATTTCATCAGATTCTGAGTACTTACTATTTTTAGTAAGCGTGCAATTACAGGTGCTTCTCTCAACATTCTTGGAATTCCGACAGTCACATTGCATCCGAAGCACATCAGGTTGCTCACTGGCAAAATTTGAGCTGAAACAGATTACTTACTATTTTTAGCAGTTCAACTTCAAGAGCGGATTCCAGGGTTTATATGCAGAGCTTTTCAGTGCATGTTTGGAGATTCCTTCTGGGTTTTCGGAGACCTTCGCGATGGTATAACATGCAAAGTGAGATAATGAATTTCAAAATTCAGTCTTCTGAGGCTATTTTTAGGGTTTGCATGTCAGGGTTTTCTTTGCATGTCTGCATATTCCTTATGGGTTTTTCGAGAGCTTCGCAGTGATGTGACATGCAAACGGAGATGATCACTCATTCAGGAACATACTATTTTTAGCAGATGCATCCCGGCAGCCACCTCCCAGCACTTCAGAATTACAAACTGATCGCAATGCAACAAAAACGAGGACGAACGGAGGTCATGCAAGTCAAATTAGGGTTTCCAGCTTCGAGACCCAAAAAGAGGGGTAAAAAGTCAGAATTTTCGAAAACCGGTGTATACCACCACGATCAGCATCTTTTAAGCTGTTCGTTGGTAAAATTTGAAGGCAAACGGAGCACTTACTATTTATAGTAAGTCATTTCGGAAGCAGGCTAAAAATAGCAAGTCAGCAGCAGGCACTGATGTCAGCAGGTAGGTCACGTGGTGAGGAGCGCGTCATTCAAATTTCAAATCAAATGGAGTTGTGGAGATATCCGAAACGAGCAAGTACTATAAATAGTAAATCACCTCCAGAAACATGCTATTTTTAGCAGGTCAGCTCAAAGTAACAGTGTCAACGGGCTAACGAAGTCATGAAGATGTAGTGTTCAAAATTTCAAAACAATCTAAGCTTCTGAAGTATGAAAATCAAACGACTTACTATTTATAGTAAGGCATGGAGAAGCTGGCGAAAATGAAGAGAAAATGGCTAAGTCTGAGACTTCATCCTGCATCACCATGAAAATGCGCCCATCTTTAGCTGGAGTCAGGAAAATCCTTAAGTGTTAAGTTTCATCCACCTCCTATGGCAAAATGCGCCTTCATGCAAGGTCTCATGCTTGAAAATTTTCTAAGTATGAAATTTCATCCTTCACACTATCTCATATGCGCCCATGTCTAGCAAGTCAAGACGTTTATCCTTCTCCCACCCCCAAATGCGCGCTCAAGGTGGTGACATGCAAAATATTTTCTAAGTTGAAGTTTCATCCTTCCTCAAGTATGATATGCGCCCAAGCAAAGGCATGTAAGGACAAAAATGAAGAAGCTCAAGAGTCACAAGTCAAAGGCGTTTGAATGAGCTTTATCCTTCACATCATGCTAAATGCGCCCATGCTACAAAGGAGTCAACAAGTCAAAAGAGGGGGCGTTAGAAATATTATTCCTTTCTCATGCTTAAATGCGCCCAAGTGAGGGCATGTAAAGACAAAGGAAGGGAGGTCAAAGGTCACAAGGTGGCGTTGGAATTACTTTCATCCTCCTCACCTATTGGAATGCGCCTATCTTGGAGTATGCCTAGAGATGAATATTACTAAGGCATTGAAGGTGAAGATGGTAAAATAAAGTGACCTAGGCGTTGAAAGTGGAATATTCCTCATGAAGTATCAAATGCGCCCAAGACATAAGGTGATGAAATAAAGTTGATGAGAAAAAATATTGCTAGGCGAAAAATAAAACATGTTGGGCATTGGAATTCAAATATGATATGCACTCCAAGCATTATAATTTTTCCAAGTGAATTGATAAAAATTTCCCACCACTGGCGAATGATCGAAGTTGAATAAAATTTCCTAAGGAAAAATTTTCAAATATGCTAAGTGATTTAAATTTTCTAAGGCAAAAATATTTTCTTCCTTAAGAAAATACGCCTAGACTTTGATGTGATAAAATTTTCCTGAAGCATGAATGAATTGCTAGAGATGAAGTCAGAGAGTGCTGGTATTGCAGGATGGATTTAAAATTTTCCAAGTCAGAGCAACACGAGATGTTCACAGATGTGAAGAACAGGATTAAATTTCATGAAAAATTATTTTTCTAAGGTTCAAAATTCAAGAAAATTAAATGAACCCGTTGGTTGTATACCCATGAATTCAACAAGTTCTAGAGAAATTTTTCTTCTGGGTATTGAAATTCTTCGATGATAAGTTGATTTCCAAGTCTTCTACACTTCGCCGGTGCCTTTCGGATGAAGAATTTAATCGGTGCTCGAATTATGAATTTTCCTAAGGGAAAATTAAAAAATTTTCTAAGGCAAATTTGAATAAAATGTGTTTTCCAAAACAAAATTTTCCGGACGATGAATTTGAAGTGAATTGCCTAGATATTTTTGATTGGGTTGTTCACAAATGAATTTCCAAAGTTAGAGGTGAGTGAAAATTAAAATTTGAATGACAGAGCTCCGGTTGGTGAATAAAATTGGTTAAAAGATGAATTTAAAATAAATATTTTCGAAAGTTAAAATGCTCCAATCAAAGTTGATCTTCTAGAAAGCCAAGATTCCAGGCATCGGATGACAAGTGTTGCAAATACCAGAGGAGGGAAATTCAAATTCTTAAAGAGAAGTAGTGGAGATTTAATGCATTGACTAAACTTAGCTCCTTCTAGAATTCGATTTTTGCTATAAAAATTTAGAAGTTTTTCATTTCTCCTCACCAATTGAAGAAATTCGAATTTGCTCTGGGTTTGAAGCTGAGTTGAATGTGAAGATTGAAAGTTGCCGAGGCTGCAACTGTTGAAGAAGTTCGAATTTTTGAAGGAGCACATTGCTGAAGCTGGAGAGGTACGACTTGAAGAATCAGTTGCTGAAGTTCGATTTTGCTCTGAGAAATTTGGAGTTGCAGTGCAAGCTGAAAGTTGTTGAGGAAATTTCGATTTGAAAGAAAGTATTGCTGAAGTGTGAAGTTGTTGCAGCCAACTTGTAAAATCCAAATCTTTTGAAGTTGTTGAGTGTGAAGTGCGAACTTGCCAAGCTGCTTGAAATTGCTGGAGTACGAATTTAAAAAGGTTCAACTGCTGAAGTAAAGTGGACGATTTTTGTCAAGGTTTGAAGTTGCTGAGTGTGAAGTGAAGTTGCTGAAGCTTGCTTAGAAATTTTCTAAGTATTGACAGTTCAGAATTTGTTGAAGTAGAAGTGAGGTTTGCAAAAGAAATACGATTTTGCAACTTCCCAAAGTTTTAAAAGTCGACTGGCAGCCCCTCCACAATATTTTATTTATTTTCTAAATTAATTTGCTGATGGCTGTTTATTGTTTTGTAGGATGGCTGAAGTAAGAACAACTGGCAAGGACAACAACGGTGCATCTAGGCAAGCTGTTATCAAGAAGCTGAGCAAGCCTTTCATGCCAGAATCAAAGTTTACTTCGAAGCTGGGCAAGCTGGCTGACACCAATTTGGGCTCTTTCAACTTGGAGACTTTCAAGAACAGAATGCTGGGGATTGGTAACCATCAACCTTCGACCACTTCACACGACATCATTCGAAGTGGATTATATGTAGCTGCTAGTTTCCCACCAGCTATTCAGTGTTCGGAGCTGATGATGGAGTGCGCCAACTGCTATGAGAAGGATCACAGATCAATTATGTCACCAGATGGTCAAGTGCTTGCCAACCTTACTCCTACAGCTATTTGCGAAGCTTTTGGGATTCCGGCACACAGGAACATGATTTACAAATCGAGGGAACGAGCTGAGCGAATGTATGCTTCTGCATTCGAGAGATGTACAGAGACGATCAATACTCGCTGGATGAGCAACCCCAAGCCCTCTCGTACGAAGTTGCCGAGGCAAATTATAGCGGATGACTTGAAGCAGGAGTATTGTGATCTTATCATGATGCTGAGTAGAGTTGGAGGCTGCCCTCGAGCATTTATTTTTGAGCCATGGATGTTTTATTACATCAACTCTGTGCTGGAAGGAAAGGAGTACGTCAACCGGGCTGCAATGATAAGTGACAATTTACATGAGCAACTCCTGAGCTTGAGAAGAACGAAGACATTCTATATGGACTCTTACCTTATTTACATGCTAGCTTGTATGATGAAGTATCAAGGAATTTCATATAAGGAGCCTGTTGGTTGTGGCTCTCACCAATTCAAAATTCATGAGGCTTGTCCGCAGTTGCACTTGACAAATACCACCTCTTACAAGCGTGTCAACGACGCTTTTACCATGCATATTATGAGATCCCTTCAGGAGCGGATGCATCACAGGATCTCGAGGGAGGCTCAAGAATTGATTGAAAGGTATGGGTGCTGGTTTATACAATTTCCGAAGTTTTCTTACATCAGGCTGCAAGTTTTTTCTTCATACCCATATAGGCTGCCTAAGTACCCAACCAACAAAATTTTAATGTTGGAGATATCTAGGCAATTAGTTGCCTTCGATAAGATTCAGAAGAAAAAGAAGAAGGGAGGTGTTGACTTCCCAATTGTCATGGGCAATTCAGACGAAGTGTGTCCTTCACTTCAGGTAGCTAGAGAAGTTGAGAGTGAGCTTCAATTCTTTCATTTTTCCTATCACACCAGCAGACAACACTATGATCCGCATAATAATATCAGATGGGTACTGTCAGAGGAATTTAAACATGAGGCAAACATTAAGGATTATTGGGCTGGTGCATCAGACGAAGCAGAAGTTAGGAAGAGAATGTTCTCTAGGTTGCCAATAGGCACGATTAGGGAGTGTGAAGTCATTCCGGTACCAGACCAGGTAGATGAGGACATGAACGTTGTCCATCCAGATTATGAGGCGGTGAGAGATACTCCACTTCCACTCCCAGATTGGTCAGAACCAGAGATTGCTGACTTGGACACACTTTCTATTCCAGTCTTGACATTTACCAGAGCATGGGTTGACAGGCGTGTGAGTAGATTGAAGGGTAGGTGGATTGCATTGACTTACAATTTGATGGGAGATCACAGAACACCCACCACCAGCAGGAAGAAACAAATTACACAAGGTCCAGAATCTCGAAAGAAGGAGCCAGTTCGGCAGGAGCCTGTTCAGCCGGAACCTCCAAGAGTTGTAGAATCAGCCACCCCATTGGAGACACGTTCTCCAAGCATCCAGGAGGTTTCTTTATTTGCTGATCAAAGAAATGCATTGAATCAGGTGCAAGCGGTACAAGAAGAAAATTAGCCACCACGAAGAGAGTCAGTTGGCCAGAGTGTCAACGCACCTACTAGAGATGATTAGCAGACTGATGAGGGGACTGCTATTGACACTTAGTTTTAGCATGAGTTGGAGGCGGCTTTAGACGATGATGATATAGTTTCAGGAGATACTTAGCCACTTGAGGCCGATGAGCCTCGCCGGAATGATATTGAAGTTGAGCAAGTCTGTGAAGTAGAGGCACAAGAACAACGGCCATTTGTTATACAACATGTTGTACCTGATTGGCTCAGAGATAGGATGAGAAGAAGCCCCAGTGAAGAAATCGATCCAGCAATAGAAATGGAAGAGTTGTTAAACAGGATCAACGCGCCTCCACAAAAGAAGAGAGCACGAAAATTTTCAAAGATATCAACTGATGAGGATGGCTCCCGCACCCTTCATATGGCAGTGCCACAAGTTGATTGTGATCGAGACGAAGCAGTGCCAGAGAACTATGTGGTCACAACTTTAGAGTTAGGACGTCCCACAGGTGCACAGATTGTAGAGGAATGTGATAACTCCTATCACGCACTCAAAGACATATTAGTTAAAAAGGAAGGAAAGTATAAGAAGTTGAAAAGGGAGCATAAGGCTTTGATAGGATATATACAACACTTGTCTTGTCCTTGTGGGCAGGAGATTCCAGCAATAGAGCTTCCAGCTGAGTTATCCAGGGAGTCAGTTACCGGCCTGTTGGAGTTAAGGAAGATGGCACATGAGGCAGATAAATGGGTTGCAGGAGTTCGTGCTGAGACAAAAAAGTTCATGGAAGACCTTGCCCATGCTCTCCGGCAAGCTTCCAGTATTACAGCACGTATGGAGGCAGTTGATCAGGCCTGGGGTGATGCTTCTGTTTATCAGAGCAAAGTTATTCAGCGTCTTGAGGCATTGAGGCATACTCCTTTACAGATGCTGATCGATGGAGGAGTCATTCAGAGGAATGACAGATACGACTTTTCTAGATGGTACTCTTCAGTAGTCACAGGACGTGGTTTCTTTGACGCAGCACAGGCAGATTCAGCTAGAGTTCAAAAGGCTATGGCAAACATTATTGATGGGGTCCAGAATACTTTGGAGGCAATATTTGCTAGACGGCTGAATCCCGATGAGGTGACTACTGATAATTTGAGGGGTAGGCTGGTGCCTTTCTTCTTCGAGGTGAAGACCTTTGTACAAGATGACTTTGAGAACACTTCTACTTTCTCCAACTTGATTCAGAGCATGCATGATTCCTTAGTCGCTTGGAGAAAATCTTGTGCACGGCATGAGCAGTCAGTCACGGTATTAGAGTTTCAGCTTGATTGCATTCCACCTATTTCAATTCAGGAGGTTGAGGCTGTACTCGCCAGGTTCATTGAGTTTGCAGCCAGAGAAAAGGAGAATAGGAATGCACTTCTGGATGATGATCTTCTAGAAGACTGATTGTAGGCATTAATTGCCTTTACTATTTTGGGAGTGAGTAGGAATCTTTGATTCATTTAATGTACCACTCCCCATTCTGGCAGTTTTTAAGGTTAGGGCTGAGGTGGCTCAATCTGTGCCATTCTTTTGATTGTAATCTGAGCCGTCCATTGGACTAGGCTATCTATAAAAGGGGGAGTCCCCTTCATTTGTTCCTCATTAGAATTAGAAGTTAGAATCAGAGTCAGATAGTAGAGTTGGAGACATTTTGTTAGAGAGCTAGCTTGATAGTTTAGCTTAGTTTGGAGGAGAAAGAAAGTTTTCCCTTGAAAACTTTGTAAGAGATTTTTGTGTAAAACTTTCATAATAAAAGATCTTTTCATTGATGGTGAAATTCGTCTTTGTTATGGATAGCTAGCAAGGTTTCTTCATCCTTTCAAATCCAAGTACCACAAAGTAGCTTAATGTAGAGTAATTTTCATTTCATGCAAGTAGATAGTAGCTATGGATTTGTGGTGTTAATCAAGGCAACTTCGTTTTATTCCATACCACTAGCAACTTGCTGACAGTAAGTTTGCCTTGCGTGGTCAACTGGAGCGTTACATAAGCTTAACTTCAGTTGCAATTCATATTTTGGTATGCGTCGTCTTGACGGTATCTTGGTGTCGGATTGTAGCTTGAAAATTTCTCGCTATCCCCTTGAAGATTGCACCAACTTTGTGTAAGCTGTCCAACGTGAGGTGGAGCAGAGTTCGGTTGAAGTTGTTGAGATTGACCCCCAAGTCCATCCTTAGAGTAGAATTTAGAACCCTCTTACCCTTACACTCATTTCAATTCTGTTCATCTTTGTTTAGTTTTAGGAAAACTTACTTATTGCTAAATCATCCGCCTTATATAAATCCCTTCCAATCATCCATCTACTATTAACTGCAAGTATCCTGAACAATTGTGTAATTCCCCTCGTAAAAAAACAGCAATTCACAACCAACCAACTGAGGGTATTCTAAGTATTTTGGAACCTTGGAGTTGAATGTGCGATCTATCTCGCAATCTTAGCGCACGAAACAGTTTGATCAAGAGAGAATGGAGTAGCCTTCGGACAACTTTGTTCTGCTGAGTGGTGCGGTCACAAAAATCACATCAACAATACTGTCATTGTAGCTAATGATGAATGGGAATTGTTAACACTATAGGTTAGGGAACACATGAGCTTTGACAGATTTGTAAGTCAAAGGAGTGAGCACTACAAATCAAGGCAAGATAGAAGGCCCTAGAATCAAAGCAGAGACTTGAAACATGCCACCAGCAAACTCACATTGCCTACATTTGATGGTAGTGGCAAGACTACAGCACAGGCTTGGGTTCACAAATTGGATACTTTCTTGACTCTTCGACCTATGGCAGAGGAGGATGCAATCAAGTATGCCACCTTACACTTGGAGGGAGTAGCTCATGATTGGTGGTATCATGGGATGGTCATGTTGCAGCATAACCTCATCACCTCTTACCAGGAGTTCGTTGATAGGTTGATTGAATGCTTTGATAAGAAAGATCCGGAAACATATTTCAGGGATCTAGCTCAACTTAAGCAAGTTGGGAGTTTGGAGGGATATATGGGTGATTTTCAGAGGTTGTCAGTTATGGTTCCCAACATATTTAGAAGAAGATTAGTTGTGTTATTTATTGAAGGTGTTTTGGAACCATTGAGAGGTTGGATCAAAGCTTTCGACCCCCGATCGTACAGGAGGCTATAAAAAAAGCCAGAAGTATGGAACTGGCAGCCCCACCAAATAAGTTCTCATTTAAAGCATCATCTTCATACAAGGACAGCAAGTCCTTCTCTAAGAAGGAAAAATCAGACTCAAAAGGGAAATCAGCAGCACCATTAGACCAAGAAACCATCAATGATTTGCGAAAGAAGAAGTCGTGTTTCTATTGCAAAGGGCCCTATGGTGCAAACCATGACTGTCCTTTGAGGCCTAAGGGCAAGGTTAATCGAATAATGTGGGCATTCTATGAGGATTCCGAATCTGAAAAATCAGACCAGCAAACTGAACAAGAGGAATCCGAGGCAGAAAAGTCCGAAAATGAGGTTGAAAATGAGGCTAAAAAGGAGGAAGTAATGCTTCAAGAAGCACGTCTCACTAGCATATAGCGGGAGGGCTCTTTTAGGATGCGAGGGGTCTTAGCTGGGAAAAAGAACATTACTTTGTTGGATACAGGTGCCACACATAATTTTATTGATGCTAGGTTGGTTGAGAGGCGTGGGATTCAGACTAAAGAATTTGGGGGCATAAGAGTGAAGGTTGCGGATGGCTACACTTTTAAATGTGATAGGATGATTTCAGATCTCCCTACGCGATTAAATAATTACGACTTTAAGGTAGATTTCTATGTGGTGAATATGGGAGATACTGATATGGTTTTAGGGATGAAATGGCTTCATGACATAGGGGAGTTTACCTTTAACCTTCGTGAGATGGAAATGAGATTTAAGGCGGACGAGAGGACTCATGTGTTGAAAGCCATTCGAAATAGTAGTTTTAGAATGATATCTTCCAGGAGAATGGAGGGGCTCATGCGCCATGACATGATTGAGTGGGCAGCTGAGTGCATGTTGATGCCATCATAGGAGGAACAACAAACCCCAGTTTATCATCTAGATATACAAGAGTTGAGGATTAAACATGCTAAGGTGTTCAGTGAGATTCCACTAGGTAGACCTCCAGACCGAGGAATTGAGCACATCATTGAGTTAGAGGAGGGTGCCAAGCCCGTGATAGTCACCCCTTATAGGCACCCCAAGAGACTGAAAGATGAAATTGAAAAGACAATAAAGGAGTTGTTGGCTATGGGGCACATTAGACCTAGCAAATCACCCTTTGCTTCGTCTGTAGTTTTGGTGAAGAAAAAGGATGGTACCCTTCGGATGTGCATTGATTACAGGGTATTGAATAAGAGGACGATTAAGAACAGGTACCCTATTCCTCGCATTGATGAGTTGATCGATGAGCTTCATGGTGCTCATTACTTCTCAAAAATAGATTTGAGATCGGGTTATCACCAGATCAGGGTCAGAGAGTAGGACATCGAGAAGACAACATTCAGATGTCATTGTGGACACTTTGAGTTTGTGGTTATGCCATTTGGGCTAACCAATGCACCTGCTACGTTTCAGTCTACTTTGAATAGGGTCTTCCAGTCATAGCTGAGGAAGTTCGTACTTGTTTTCTTTGATGACATATTGGTATACAACAAGACTTGGGAGGAGCATATTGCCCATTTGGATACCGTGCTAGGTATTCTTGATAGGGAGTCCTTGTATGCCAAGGAATCAAAATGTGATCTGGGTATGACGGAGTTGCTCTACTTGGGCCATATTATTAGTGCAGAGGGTGTGTGTATGGATCCTGACAAGGTCAGAGCTATTATTGAGTGGCCTACTCCTAAGAACCTTACTTTGCTTAGAGGATTTTTGGGCTTGTGTGGCTTCTACCGTAGATTTGTCAGTGGGTATTCATGCCTTGCAGTGCCACTTACAAACTTGACAAAGAATGGGGCATTTGTTTGGACTCCTGAGGCACAAGAGTGTTTTGAGAAGTTTAAGCAGTTGATGACTTCTTGTCCTGTCCTTGCATTACCTGACTTCTAGCTAGACATCCGTAATCAGTGGATTAGCCTATCATGCCGACCCTCGTAGGCTAATGGCTCTGGATAGAGGGTCCCTTGAGACGGTCACTTGGTCGTCAAATTGCAATGTTGATCCCTGGAGTTCAGTGGCAGGGTGAATTAAGGCATTTGGCTTGATACATGTGATTAAATTATGTTATTATCTTTTATTTCACCCTTTTTGGCCTAGCGACCATGTGTTTTTTAAATGAGGGGGTCATTTTATTTTTATTTGGCACTATTCATTTATAAAGTGGAAATGTTATAACTTAAAGTGAATAGTGTTCACTTTAATGAATAGTTATTTCAATGAAAAAAGATATATTCACTTGAGGAAAAGTTCGACCAATCTTGGAGCATTGCATATTTTCACTTGGCATTTTGAGCTTGGCTTGGAGAAAGAAGGAAGCCAGGGTTTCCTGATTTCTGCACTTATTTTGAACCTTGGGGGACGTGGTTCTTCATGGTTGAGCTGCTTGAGGGTGTGAAAGACCACCTTAAAGTTGCTGTTCAGATTTGGGTTACATTTTGGAGATTCAAGGAGCTGATTGCATGTTGATTCTGAGCAAATTTCTGAGTTTGTGAGCAGCTTCAGACCTCATTTTAATTGCAAAGAAGGCTGCATACAGTCTTGGTGTCATTTGGACTGACTTTCTTCATCTACAGCCGAGCCATCCTCTCTTCAAGAGGGTTTGAGCAATAGGACTGAAATGCCCCTCTTAGTGGGCTGCAAATTCTTCAAAAAGGGGCACCCTGATCAGTAGAGCCTTTCCCAATCAGATTTAAGCTGGAGAATTTCATCTTGTAGGAGAGGTGAACACATCATTGGGGTTTTCACTGTAGCAGGCACTATTCACCTAGCTGTTTGATAACAAAAATACATATCTGGTATGTTATGTAAAAAGCTTTCTATCTGAGATAAATCTGATTTATGTATGTAACTTTTCAAGAACTGAAAGCATCATTTGGGTTTCTAGTAATGTAATGTAAATCAGAAATAAATTTCGGTTGCTTAGTACTTTGAAATTAATTTATATATATGCATGCAATTGTGGTACTATTTTGGCATCATTGCAACAAACTCAAAACAAAAGAAAAAACAAACATAAAACCAAAAAAATCAGACCTTCAAACTCAGTGAAATCAAACCAGCAGAGTGGTGGAACACTACAGATTACAATATATGATAAAATTGTGTAAACCTGTATATTTATATTGTTGCACTTTTTTTTTTAATTATTATTTCTGTAATTGCGATTGCATGTCATTGTCATGAAAATTAAATATTTAATAAGAAATGGAGAATAATGAAAAGTCATAGTTTAGTTGCAAGGAAGTAAGCAATTTCATGCATAAATTGCAGGCAGAGTTATATAGGATGGAGAGAATGTTTGAGAAAGCAGAACCTCTGTATCTAGAGGCTATTGAGCTATTGGAGGTAACCTTGGGCCCTGGGGATTTACGGTAAGGATTCTGATGACAATTTATTTTTTAGTTAAGGAAAGATGTTGAGTTTTAGTATACTTGTCAAACTTCCTCAATTTGGTGAGGTTGTAATTGTTTCCAAGCATAGGATTTAAGGTGGTGACTTTTAAAGCACAGAGTTGTTTGAAGTTTGAGCCTTTATCTGCTTGCAAAACACAATATATGCAATTTTGTAAGAGGTACATGCCTGTGCATACAGGCTTTATGCAAATGATTCTTATTACCTCATGTTATATGTAGGGTTGGTTTTGCTTTGCACAACTTGGGAGGATTCTATGTTATGCAATACAAACTTGAACAAGCTCAAAATTGTTATGAGGTTTGTCAGCGATGGTTATTCTATATTCCAGTTGCAAATATTTAGGAAATGCTGTTGTATTCACGTCTTTCCTTCTATATGCACACACAAATATAGAATAAAGAAATTGGCATACATTTGGGCACTTAGGATAGATCCTTCAATATCACATGGGGCCTATGCTCAACTTGAGCTGTAGTTAGATATTACATGGAGTCTCACCAGTTTTCTGGAAAAACTCTCAATTGTTGTAAGTCTTTATGGTTACTTAGTCTATTTCTTGACAAGGTTGATTCCAGGGTTTTTCTATGTATTGGGTGATTGGTGGATTTAATGTTATTGAAAGATAACTTTTTGTTTTTGGAAGGAGCATGGGAAAAACTGAGAATGAAAATACTGAAGTGGAGTCTTATGGTACAAACCCTTAACGCAGGATTCAAACAGAGTCATGTTTCTAGGAGCAGTTGTCAGAGAGAATGGAATAAGAAAGGGACATTCAAGTTTCAACTGACTTGCCGAATGATTGTTGCCCTCTATTGTTTACCTTCTTAATGAATTATCCTCTTGTTCATACACATCATACACATTTTTCATCTCATTTAAAGGAAATGAGTGCAGTGAAAAAGAATATAATAAACTTGGCCAGAACTCTATAAATATTTTGTATGCTCCGCTACACCTTTTTAGCATATGAAGATTGACTTTTTGGGATGAGTTTCATATCTCTGGATTTGGCTTTAACTATAACAAGAAACTATCAACTTAAGGTATGGTTTTTCCAGCATAT
>VDFB02261803.1:0-69481 GCA_007258455.2 Sequoia sempervirens | reverse complement strand
TTAAAGTGAATAGTGTTCACTTTAATGAATAGTTATTTCAATGAAAAAAGATATATTCACTTGAGGAAAAGTTTGACCCATCTTGGAGCATTGCATATTTTCACTTGGCATTTTGAGCTTGGCTTGGAGAAAGAAGGAAGCAAGGGTTTCCTGATTTCTGCACTTATTTTGAACCTTGGGGGACGTGGTTCTTCATGGTTGAGCTGCTTGAGGGTGTGAAAGACCACCTTAAAGTTGCTGTTCAGATTTGGGTTACATTTTGGAGATTCAAGGAGCTGATTGCATGTTGATTCTGAGCAAATTTCTGAGTTTGTGAGCAGCTTCAGACCTCATTTTAATTGCAAAGAAGGCTGCGTACAGTCTTGGTGTCATTTGGACTGAATTTCTTCATCTACAGCCGAGCCGTCCTCTCTTCAAGAGGGTTTGAGCAATAGGACTGAAATGCCCCTCTTAGTGGGCTGCAAATTCTTCAAAAAGGGGCACCCTGATCAGTAGAGCCTTTCCCAATCAGATTTAAGCTGGAGAATTTCATCTTGTAGGAGAGGTGAACACATCATTGGGTTTTCACTGTACCAGGCACTATTCACCTAGCTGTTTGATAACAAAAATATATATCTGGTATGTTATGTAAAAAGCTTTCTATCTGAGATAAATCTGATTTATGTATGTAACTTTTCAAGAACTGAAAGCATCATTTGGGTTTCTAGTAATGTAATGTAAATCAGAAATAAATTTCAGTTGCTTAGTACTTCGAAATTAATTTATATATATGCATGCAATTGTGGTACTATTTTGGCATCATTGCAACAAACTCAAAACAAAAGAAAAAACAAACATAAAACCAAAAAAATCAGACCTTCAAACTCAGTGAAATCGAACCAGCAGAGTGGCGGAACACTACAGATTACAATATATGATAAAATTGTGTAAACCTGTATATTTATATTGTTGCACTTTTTTTTTTAATTATTATTTCTGTAATTGCGATTGCATGTCATTGTCATGAAAATTAAATATTTAATAAGAAATGGAGAATAATGAAAAGTCATAGTTTAGTTGCAAGGAAGTAAGCAATTTCATGCATAAATTGCAGGCAGAGTTATATAGGATGGAGAGAATGTTTGAGAAAGCAGAACCTCTGTATCTAGAGGCTATTGAGCTATTGGAGGTAACCTTGGGCCCTGGGGATTTACGGTAAGGATTCTGATGACAATTTATTTTTTATTTAAGGAAAGATGTTGAGTTTTAGTATACTTGTCAAACTTCCTGAATTTGGTGAGATTGTAATTGTTTCCAAGCATAGGATTTAAGGTGGCGACTTTTAAAGCACAGAGTTGTTTGAAGTTTGAGCCTTTATCTGCTTGCAAAACACAATATATGCAATTTTGTAAGAGGTACATGCCTGTGCATACAGGCTTTATGCAAATGATTCTTATTACCTCATGTTATATGTAGGGTTGGTTTTGCTTTGCACAACTTGGGAGGATTCTATGTTATGCAATACAAACTTGAACAAGCTCAAAATTGTTATGAGGTTTGTCAGCGATGGTTATTCTGTATTTTAGTTGCAAATATTTAGGAAATGCTGTTGTATTCACGTCTTTCCTTCTATATGCACACACAAATATAGAATAAAGAAATTGGCATACATTTGGGCACTTAGGATAGATCCTTCAATATCACATGGGGCCTATGCTCAACTTGAGCTGTAGTTAGATATTACATGGAGTCTCACCAGTTTTCTGGAAAAACTCTCAATTGTTGTAAGTCTTTCTGGTTACTTAGTCTATTTCTTGACAAGGTTGATTCCAGGGTTTTTCTATGTATTGGGTGATTGGTGGATTTAATGTTATTGAAAGATAGCTTTTTGTTTTTGGAAGGAGCATGGGAAAAACTGAGAATGAAAATGCTGGATTGGAGTCTTATAGTACAAACCCTTAACGCAGGATTCAAACAGAGTCATGTTTCTAGGAGCAGTTGTCAGAGAGAATGGAATAAGAAAGGGACATTCAAGTTTCAACTGACTTGCCGAATGATTGTTGCCCTCTGTTGTTTACTTTCTTAATGAATTATCCTCTTGTTCATACACATCATACACATTTTTCATCTCATTTAAAGGAAATGAGTGCAGTGAAAAAGAATATAATAAACTTGGCCAGAACTCTATAAATATTTTGTATGCTCCGCTACACCTTTTTAACATATGAAGATTGACTTTTTGGGATGAGTTTCATATCTCTGGATTTGGCTTTAACTATAACAAGAAACTATCAACTTAAGGTATGGTTTCTTCAGCATATTTAAATTACAGTAGTAACTTATGTGTGTTTGGCTTACTAATGTTGATCTTATGGCATCGCAAATGCCTCTAATCTGCAATTTCTCTTGGAGTTTAGCAGGTCACTTGGATTACTTTTGGTTATCTTCTATGTACAAAAGCAATGCAGTTTCCTTATCAATGGAAGTCAAACTCCTTTCAGAATGTCTGATTGATTTAGGAATATATTAATTATATATGCTTAATTAATTACATTTGCAGAAACAGAAAACGTAATTGATGTAAATGATTCTATGTTTTGTTGGGCATCTTAGAAATTTTGGGCTGTATTGCATAATGGAAAGGTGTTATTTGTTATTGTTTGTTGACCTGCCATAGCTCATGGGAAATATTCTAGTTTTAATTCTACTTTGTTTTCCCAACTTTCTCAGGGTTATTTAGCATTTTTAGTGTTAGAGTGGCTCTTGGGTCACAAAAAAGCTTTCCAGAATTAAATTGGATATTTCAACTAATTTAACCAGTTTTACAATTTGTACTCAGCAAGCCAAATGGGCAACTGAATAATAAATATATTAATAAAAACCTATAGTAACTTAATAATAATTCAACATATTAAAACTACGTAAATATTCTGAAATTCATGAGGAAAAATTAGGGATATTCATTCACCAGTAAGAAATAAGTACAAGTGAAAACTAAATAAACTAGCAGCTGTCAAAATCAGGGACATTGACACAATTCTAGTTTAATTTGGCAATCCTCTCAGTTCATGAGTTCGAAGACCTGCTTATTTCTTGCTCTCAAAGGCACTATTGACTTCAACCCTAAGTATCAATCAATGTGGATTCATGTAAGGTCCTCATCATCCAACGCCAATTCATGAGCTGATGGACAAGTTGGAATCCAGTTGACAGAAAATTGTTAGATTGTAAATTTCAGTAGTACTAGATTACAAACAATCTATCTTGATACACTTCCAAAATCATCATAATGTTTCCTCAACAGTTACATTACTTATTGTTTCATTTTCAACTCTATCCTATTAATTTCTGCAGTGTAATGTTAAATTTACGTTCCATATCTTCCAGTTCCCTAAAGTTGCTTTTCCTCTAATTGCTGCTGCATCTCATCTAGCCGAATGAGATAAAAAATTCTGATTCAATCTGATTATTTTTTAAGATAGTAGATCACAAACACTAAACAATTTGGCTTTTTTCATCATTTAGGTTAGCCCTCTTGGAGTGTATTTGATGCTCATGTTATGCTTGCATCTAAAATAACTGCAGATTTGGAACAATTTTTATCTCCTATGTAGAGCTTAGGTGAGGAAATGCCAAACATCCTTCCACCACAAAAATATCATAGTCTGTGTGGTTCTACAGTTATGCTTGCTTTTCAAAGTATTGTGAGTTTGGCTCAACACCCATATATCATATTCCAGAGCTTAGGAGCTTAAATTTAAAAGACCTTCATATTCGTTATACCATATGAAAATAATTAATTATTAGAATGAAGAATAAATATAAAATAAGCATGCAAGAGTTGTAGAGAAGGAGAAATAAATTTATATATTCCATTAGAATGAAAATTTAAACCTTCAATGCTCAAGTGAGCGAAGAACTAGTTTACGAGACTTCTACATAGTAACTAGGACATAACTAATTAATGCCCTATTTATTAAGCATGTGTGGGTTTATAATGTTCCTGGATTTAATAAATTGTATTGGACAACTACAAAATATATACTAAATATTATCATCACACTAAAAAATTTAATATCCTCCTTTGATGGTTATATCAGATACAACATTAATCTTATTACTTACCTTAACAAACTTACTTGGACCAAGTTCTCTGGTCAAGGTGTCTGCGTTTTGCTTCTGTATACAGATGGATTCCTACACTTTGAGCAAGCTGCTGAATGTAATGATGGTGCACTTTTTCATTTGTGCATAAATGGAAGATTAGATTCTCCCCAAGTTTCAACTCATGCCAATTTTTGTGATAAAATACTATGTTCCACCAAGTTTCCAGTACGGGGGGACAGCGAGATAGTGGAACGCGTTTTGGGGACGGGATTTTTTTAGGGGATTTTTGGGGACGGCAGGGGATGATAAAGGGGGCAACTATATATATAGATAAATTTTAAAAATATAGGGAAATTTCAAATTTCAGATATTCATATGAGTAATGATAATCATAACAATGAACATTGATAAAGTTGCAAATGTAATCACTAATCATATTGACATATACATTATAGAGTCAAACAGTCAATCATCTGAAGCCCTATACCAGCCAACTGCCTTGTCATACTAGGTGATCTACATGGTTGTAATGTCCCCATTTTGGCCATTAGCTCTTCATTTGGTTTTAGCCTATTTCCAGAAACCCGTAGGCTTGTTTGAGGTAAAATCAGGGTTTCCTTCTTCGGAGGTTCTATGGCATTTTATGGAGTTTACTATTTATAGTAAATTCTA
This sequence comes from Sequoia sempervirens, assembly GCA_007258455.2. Lineage (NCBI taxonomy): Eukaryota > Viridiplantae > Streptophyta > Pinopsida > Cupressales > Cupressaceae > Sequoia > Sequoia sempervirens. Next base: position 64,723 of record VDFB02261803.1, on the reverse strand, counting down.
TTTTTGGCAATATGCAGTTTTCAGTCTTCAGGTCTTCATTTTCAGTTGGAGCAATTAAATGAGTTCAAGTTTTGGCTTCTGAAAACTTTATATTGGTGAATTTCATGAATAAAGGCATTTATGTTATAATTTGCAGTTGACCCCCTTGGCCTAGGGAAATAACTTTATGTTGTTCTTAAAAGGTGGACTTGACGGGGGATGCCTTCATAAGAATTAAATATTATTAAGTCTTTAATGCCTTGGGAAAAGTGGACGCCTTTTCCTTGGAGATATTATTTTAAAATAAAGTTTTAATGTGCCTTGATAAAGTGGACGCCATATTGAGAAGTTAGAAGATTTTTGGAAATTTGAAGTCATTGGTGACTCTTGGCGTACCTTCTTGGGAAATTGAAGTCTTGTATTCTTCTATAAAATGAATGCCTTGTTCCAACTTTTCTCATCCATGAATTTATGCTAATGTTATGCTGTCGAAATGACAACTTGGTTTTTACTTCAAGGGATGCTTACCTCCTAGTTTCAATCCAATTTCGTGTTTGAAATACAACACCTAGTTGGTTTTCATTGTTGCTTCTCATCCAGACTAGCAGATTGAGCTCAACAGTTGAAGCTTTTAATGATATTTCCAGTTTTGAAGTTGCTGATGCAGTCACAGCTGAAAGTGGTTTTTGCATATAGCTTTTTGTGTGAATTTAATTTGCTTGTGGGTACTTTTCCAATCCATTCCTACACCCAAGGCGACCATCTTTGGAGAGTTTCAGATTTTAATTTTGAGTTGTTGATTTTTACTTGTCAAAATCGCCCCTCATGAAGGCCGTACCATTCTTGCTGCATTGGGATTCGTGTAAGAATTAAATTATGAGTTTTTGTTGCTGTTTCTTCATCTAATGTTGGGCGCCTATCTTCCAGCAGCTCATTGGTTTTCGTTTCACACAAAACGGAGGTATTTTGAGTGAGTTGTGAATATTTCTTTGAATTTCACAGTTGCTGATCAGAATTTCCAGAATTGTTATTTTACATCAGACTTGTTTAAGTTTGAATCTCCAGTCCTTTCTTCATCATTTATTGTTGATGTCTAACATGGAATCATCCAGTATCATGGTACATTGAATCTATTGTAATTTTCATGTAATTTGCAGCTCTTTTTCCATATTGTAAGACTGTAAACAGTAGTACTGTTCCAGTCCTTTATTGCTGCAATTCTTTCTTTAATTTCACATTAGTACCCCTGGATGGTTTACCGCCAGTGTGGATAATTGGATTTGTATTACTCTTGTACCCACTCTCAAGTGGTGAATCCCCACTCATAAGTGGATGCCTGCCGCAGCAGACGAAGTGTTTTAATTGTAGTCTTTTCCCCCCACTGTTTGGTGGTAGCGTGGAAATTCTTTTATGGCTGGTTATCTGCCTATTAGTTTTCAGTTTTCAATCAATCACTCCGTCATATGTTAGCACCTCGCCCTCAGTGGGATCTTGAGTGCACATTCTTGACGTTGAGTTTGTTCCATTTTCAAGTATTGTTCATTAGTTGCTCCGCCATATGACAACACCTTTCCTTCATTGGAATTGAGTGTGCATTCTTGGTGTTGAGTTTCTTTTAAGCTTGGTTTTCAGTTTGATGCTAACGCTAATCCAGTTGGCTAGTGCTGGTTTGTGTTATGATAATTCAAGAAAAAATTGGTTAGCATATTTCAATGGTGGAAGGATTATTGCTGTTGTTATAACTTTGTTTCAGTCATATCTAGCAGCCATTCTTGCTGTTCACAAGGTTTCTTGGGTGTGTGATAGCTATACCATCAGCCTTTTCAGTCATTGATCTACCATGAGTGAAATTTCTAATTGTTGTAAGTCTGAAATTGTGTTTCCAACTTGTTTATCAGTCAATGTAATTGTTCTAGTTATTGCAAAATCAAATAAAATCAGCCTTTATAGGGTTACAATGTAATGTCCCCATTTTTGGCGAGCATCAGTGTCTGTAAGAATTAGCCTATTATGCGACCCTCGTAGGCTGATGGGATGGATAGAGGGTCTTGTTGGAGCTTGGCTCAGCTTCAATTGGCAGTATTTGATCAGTTGGCTTTCGTTCGGGCTCGTTCGGACGCTTCTACCCTGAGTTGCTATTTTTAGCAGTATTCAGCACTCAGCGTGGGACCCCTGCTATTTTTAGCAGTATGGATTGATAGCATTCAGAATCACTTCCTCAGTCGACAGCTTCAGACGGCTCAAGCATCGGGTGAATATTGAGAGAAATATTAATATTTAATTGATTTAATTAAATATTAATTGTGGAAGCGTTATAATATAAAGTTATAATAAGTGATTTGGCTGAAGGGGGGTCACCCATCATGAAAGGGGGCCAATTTTTAATTATATTTTATAATTAAAAATTTGAGTTGAACTATTGAAATATTAAAAGAATAAAAAGTTCGAATTTTTAATGATTCCCTATTATTGAGGAAATCACACTTTTCAGTGTATTAAGCATTTTTCATTGGGAATTGAGCCATTATGCATATTGAGTTATTGAAAATTGATCAAGTTTGGTCTGAGCAAGAAGCTTTAGGGTTTTAGTCTCGAATTCATTGGGGAACGAGCCATCTCCATTGAAAGCAGTTTAGAGGGTGTGAGATATCACCTGATCTATTGCCAGCTGAGAGATTTCTTCATCCAGGAGGAATTACAGAGCATCACAGTTGATTCAAACATCAGGGATTCAGTTAGTAATTCATTCACAGAGGAATTATTCTATTGAGGCGCATATTTGTCCAAGATCTGGAGGCACAAGAGCCGTACTTTTCATTGTTATTGGCTGCTGTCTCAAAGGCCGTACTGTTTGTACCAGGCCGTACCATCAGTAAAAAGGGGCGTACCTTCAAGATAAAGAAAAACGCCTTCCATCTCTTCAATCTATCACCGTTAGCAAGTGCGCCTATGCTTTTAGCATTGATCTGGATCATCTGACAGAGGGGAAAAGAGTTATTCGTTGCTGCTGTATCAGATCGAGGGTTTTCTCATCTTGCTGCGATTACCAGGTTCTTCATTAAATATTCATTGCTTCTTTAGATTGCATGTTAGTAGATCCTCTTTGTAATCATTCCAGAAGGCAAATAAATGAACAAGAATCAGTATTTTCATTAAATACTATTGTTTCTGAAGTTATATGATTTTTATAGAATTTATCTTTAATTTCTTGCAAAATCGCAATTTCTCATTCATTACAAAAAAACCACAAAAAAATTCAAAATACACCAAAACAAGCAAAAACAGTCAGAAACGGAAAACAGGGGAAACTAGGGTTTCTACAGTGGTATCAGAGCTAAATCCTGCCATCCTGAGGGTTTAGCAGTCTTATGCAGCCAGACCAGTTTGGGTCTCACAGGTATTACACACGCAGGCGTGCTCTGATTGATAGGCAACAGAGTTCGATTCGGCAGCCGGAAAATATGGCTGACAGGACTGACAGAACAAGTAATCTGAGAACAGAGATTCCACATAACCATAAAGATCAGGACGATGTAGAGGTTTTGCATGCACTCAGAGATCTACGCGCAGGTCAACGGCAGTCAAATGGTGTATTACAGCAGTTGGCAGTAGCACTTCAGAGATTGAGTACTCCGAGGAGACCGTCACCACATCGTGACGACGACAGGAGTGATGCAGGATCACGGAGAGCTCCTAGGACAGCTTCATGGACAGCAGATAGGCCTACTAGGCCTACATTTGTGAGACAGGAGCCCGATGAGGCTGTTGCAGGTGAGGAGCATGAGGGTTTGTTTGCTAGTACACTTAGGGTGGCGAACGACGAGTGGGAGTTAGTACCACCTGAGGCCAGAGAAAGGATTACCATGGACAGAACACCACAAAACAAAGAAGAAGAAGTGATTAGCATGTTTAAGGAGTATAGCGCTCTTCCTCAAAAAATTAAGAAGGAATTTCCTTTCATGAGTTACATGGATTTGCACCCGAGTCTTTGCCATAAGACAGAGTTTGCAAGGAAGAAATATCTCACTATAGCTCATGAGTTGTTTACACATGAAAAGGATAGAGAATCTACACATAAGGATGATACAACTCTTCATCAAAATGATTTGGTATCTTCAAATTCCTATGAAGTATGTAGAAATTTATATGATGAATTTGATAGACATGCTGGTTTGATTCAAGAAGACACTAGAATAGCTTTGGTTGACGATTTATCTACATCATCCTTGCGAGAGGTGACTCAAGAAGTTTCTACTATGGAGGCTACTTCTGATTTTCATGACAGCGATGATGAAACTTTGTGTGAGCATGAGGCAGCAGCGTTTTCACATATGCAAAGTAATCCTATTGAGTTGTCACATGAAGGGACTCAAGAATTGGGTACTAGTGATGCATTTGGAGTTGTGGATTCATGTCATGGTGAGTCTGATTTTCCAGATCAGACCTTTGAAAACAAGCCAGAAGATTCATATGTTGATAGGGAATCCCAGGATCGTGTTTCGGATAGGCGTACAGTTACTTTGAGAGTGGAAGTGTGTGAAGATACTGTCATACCAGCAACTTCTACCTTATCAGTTGAGTCATCCTTTGAGGTACAAAGCAGCAGTACCTTAGATGTTGAGGTGTGCATGGATGAAAGCACACATGATGCTGCTTATCATGAGGTGAGTGATGACGAATCAGCGTCATATCATAGTGCATATTGTGAACCGGAAAACTTGTATGGGGGTCATAAGCTACAAAATCCTCATCATTTGGTTGGGCAACTACAAGTGAATGACAATATGATTGCCACAACCCTTGAGCATTTTGATGTTGCTCGTCAGATGTTGGCTACCTACGGTTGGAGTACCCCTATGACAAATGAGCACGGTGATAGTGGTTTTTCCCTTGCAGAGATACATGCACTTCGAGAAACAATTGGAATGATGAAACAAAACTACCTAAGACTACTTGCGGACAGGGATTTCCTTCTCGAGTGGGATTGCATTTGTTATGATGCATTGAAGGGGAAGGATGAGCAGATCGATGAGCTCACTCATGAGCTTGAGGTGACTATGGACTCATTGCAGAGCACCCAGTTGGCCCTTCAAGAGTCACAATTACAGATTGAGAAGCTTACCGCGGCGTTGAGTTTGGCACAATCTTCACCATCTTTTGATATAGTTCAGATTTCCATGGCAGCGGTTGGTGAGGAGTATACACCTATGGTTCATAGCAGTGAGGGATATGTGGAGGATGTGGTTACATCCATCACGGTCACAGGTGCAGTTGATACAGATGGGATGAGTGCACTGGTTGAGAGTTGCAGTGAGCCACGCGTTGCACCAGGTTCTCTTGAGATTAGTCCCATGATAGGTGATGCAAGGCAGATCATTGATAGTTCCTGTGACATGGTTGTTGATCCACTAGAGAGTTGTGTGACAACCCTCGACACTTGTCCATGTTCACAGAAGATATCCAGAGTATCATCCAGTTGGGAGATTGGTTCTTATGTTGATTTGTTTCCCTCTCCTGGAAGCAACTCAATCATTTTATCCGATGCAGTCGATTATGATCGGCAGCTGGTTGAGCCAAGTCAGGAGTACAATTCAATTTATTATTCCAGGAATTTAGAGATGGATGATTCAGATCAGTATGAAGTGATTATGCAGTTTGTGAATAATCCATTATTTGAATTTGATGGTGGTTTGATCTATGATAACCCACTCTTCGAGTTGGAAGCTGATCGTACTCTTGATACTAGTTCTGGGTTGGGTGATAATCGTAGTGTTTGGGATTGTTCCAGTGCATCGAGATTCCAAACAAGGCTCACAGAGGAGTTTAATGGGGTGTACACGGTGAGGAGTGCTTATAGCTTTTTCTTTGATCCACCTGTACATGATTCGTATTCGATGCACAATTCTTGTGCACAGGGTGATTCTCTTGGTGCAGTCGAGGGGAGTAATTCATTACTGTGTGCAGAGTTACCATCTTCAAGGGATGGGATTGGCGGCTGCAAGTACTCGACTCAGTTGTTTGTGGGGAATTACTTGCAGGGACAGCAGTCAGTTATCCATCATGCTGATATGTATTTGATAGGGCTTGCTACTTCTATGTCGCAGATTTTTCATACGGGTTCATGGTTACAGGGCGACTATGGTGTTAGTAGGCATGATGGCTTGGTCAGTTATCACATCCATGAGGGTTTAGCAGAGGACAGGGAGAGATTCGGTGTAGCAGATGCTTCTAGAAGTTCGTCTCTGTATGACAGGCGGATGTGAATTCATATTGTATTGGGATCCCGGTGGTGACAGCTTTGGCACCGAGTATTGGATGGGTCCCATTGGGTTACTTCACTATTCTTAGCATGGTGAAGTTGGAGGCAGTAGAGCGCAGTGGCAGCCTGAGGATGACAGTCACGACAGACTTTCACTCTGGGTTTGGGATCCAGGGATAGCTTGCGCAGTTGAGTTTTTGATGATGCTACAGGAGACAGTCGTGATGTGTGGGACATTTCACAGTTTTTCTTTTGGGCCTCCCGAGGATTGGAGTTTCTTTGTAGTAGAGATTGCTTGGGGACAAGCAATTTCAGGGAGGGCGGACTGTAATGTCCCCGTTTTTGGCGAGCATCAGAGTCTTTAAGAATTAGCCTATTATGCCACTCTCGTAGGCTGATGGGATGGATAGAGGGTCTTGTTGGAGCTTGGCTCAGCTTCAATTGGCAATATTTGATCAGTTGGCTTTCGTTCGGGCTCGTTCGGACGCTTCTAGCCTGAGTTGCTATTTTTAGCAGTATTCAGCACTCAGCGTGGGACCCCTGCTATTTTTAGCAGTATGGATTGATAGCATTCAGAATCACTTCCTTAGTCGACAGCTTCAGACGGCTCGAGCATCGGGTGAATATTGAGAGAAATATTAATATTTAATTGATTTAATTAAATATTAATTGTGGAAGCGTTATAATATAAAGTTATAATATTTTATTATAACTTAAGTGATTTGGCTGAAGGGGGTCGCCCATCATGAAAGGGGGCCAATTTTTAATTATATTTTATAATTAAAAATTTGAGTTGAACTATTGAAATATTAAAAGAATAAAAAGTTCGAATTTTTAATGATTCCCTATTATTGAGGAAATCACACTTTTCAGTGTATTAAGCATTTTTCATTGGGAATCGAGCCATTATGCATATTGAGTTATTGAAAATTGATCAAGTTTGGTCTGAGCAAGAAGCTTTAGGGTTTAAGTCTCGAATTCATTGGGGAACGAGCCATCTCCATTGAAAGCAGTTCAGAGGGTGTGAGATATCACCTGATCTATTGCCAACTGAGAGATTTCTTCATCCAGGAGGAATTACAGAGCATCACAGTTGATTCAAACATCAGGGATTCAGTTAGTAATTCATTCACAGAGGAATTATTCTATTGAGGCGCATATTTGTCCAAGATCTGGAGGCACAAGGAAGAGCCGTACTTTTCATTGTTATTGGCTGCTGTCTCAAAGGCCGTACTATTTGTACCAGGCCGTACCATCAGTAAAAAGGGGCGTACCTTCAAGATAAAGAAAAACGCCTTCCATCTCTTCAATCTATCACCATTAGCAAGTGCGCCTATGCTTTTAGCATTGATCTGGATCATCTGACAAAGGGGAAAAGAGTTATTCGTTGCTGCTGTATCAGATCGAGGGTTTTCTCATCTTGCTGCGATTACCAGGTTCTTCATTAAATATTCATTGCTTCTTTAGATTGCATGTTAGTAGATCCTCTTTGTAATCATTCCAGAAGGCAAATAAATGAACAAGAATCAGTATTTTCATTAAATACTATTGTTTCTGAAGTTATATGATTTTTATAGAATTTATCTTTAATTTCTTGCAAAATCGCAATTTCTCATTCATTGCAAAAAACCACAAAAAAATTCAAAATACACCAAAACAAGCAAAAACAGTCAGAAACAGAAAATAGGGGAAACTAGGGTTTCTAGATACAAGTTGAGATTTTAGTGTATTTGACACTTTAGGATTTCATAATTGTTGATTACTTACATATGAGAGTCCAATATATTCATTTCCAGCCATATCAATATTTATACTTGATGTATGTGAGCATAAACTATTCAAATCTAAATGCAATCACTGTCATAGGGTTTCATATTGGCTGTCCATAGCATATCAATTATAAATCAGCAGGTATATTTGTAGTAATTGAAAATCTATAAGTGGGACCTGTTGTGTTTGATACATTTGAAGTTTCACTATAGACCTGCAAATGAATGAAATACAGTTTCCAAACTAATGTATACTCCTTCAAGGGTGTTTGTGTGAAGTTAGAATGTACTTGGAGTTGATATTCACAACCTATGTTCAATATCGGCAAGCTGGGAGTGAGTTGGTTGTGATTTCTTAGTGATTATCTTGCTTTTCAGACCTGTACAACGCATTTCCTAAGCTTTATCAGACCTATACCAGCATGCTATTCATCAATTTAATTTCAAAGCTTTTTTTTATACAAAAAGTGGCGAGAAAAAGGGGACGGTCGATTGTCTTGGGGATGGCCGGCCATTTCCTTGCCGTCCCCGAGATGTCCCCCTTAATCCAAAACGTCCCCCAAAAAAAAAAAACATTTTGGGGCTGCTTGGCAAACGTCTCCAAGGCGTGCCCCGTCCGTGGAATGTCCCCGGGATAGGTACGGGGGCCAAAACCCCAGGGGACACGTCCTCGTGTACCATTGATAAAATATCACTGCTTAAGTCTAGTTGCGTATTTTGATTCTTTAGAGACAAAAATTGATCGCTTTGATTGGGTAAATTTGGTCACTACTCTTTTGTGTAAAGAACTCTTCTCGAATACCTTGCCATGTTTTCCATTTTGACAAAAAAGTGTTGTTTGTCTTTGCAATTTACATTTTTTTTAATGTGCTTGATTTGTTAGATTTTTCTATTTCATGCTGCTCAATGTATTTTTTTTTACAATTGCAACTCGCATTTATCCTAGTACTTGCAACATATTGTGATATAATTAACATTGGTTTTGAGTAATGTGCACAAGTTTTGAAGATTATTGTATGTTTTGTGGAATATCTTAATTTCCATATGAACTTATATACTTTTACCTGACCTTGTTTTTTTTGTTTTGTTGTAATGTGTTTTGCTCCAGCGGGCTTTAAAGGTGTGTGTTTCATATTTGCCAGTGTAAACTTCTATCTGTTTGGTGCATTCTCAACTTACTTAAAATAATTTTTCTTTCTAAGTACAAATTTCATAATGTTTCAAGCGCAAGTTTTCTAGTGGTCAATTTAGTTTAATTCTTGTGTGCCATTTTACCTTATGCAGATCAAGAGGCGCATTTTAGGTCTTAATCATCCAGATTATGCAAACACCATGTTTCAACTTGGACAGGTGCATACTTTGTAATCCTTTTGAAATGATATTTTTCAATAATGTGATTTATCACCAACATGTTTTCTTTTTGTATGTCATCATTTCATATACAGGCAATTACAGGTGTCGATATACCTAATGATGCTTATTATGATAGTTATCATCATAATTAAAATTAATAGCCATAAGTTTATATTTTACCAAGAATATGCTTATAGAATATGGTGTGTATATGTTTTTGCTTTTTTGGTGTTTTTATGAAATGTGAGTGCTCATATCATTGTATTTTGCTTTAGTGTGTGGGAAGCTACATATTCTTCTTCTGCAGAATTTACAGTTATTTTGCAGTGATTTTCCTAGTTACATGAGGCTGCAAAGGTTTGATTTTCATAGAGCAATGTGGTATGTGTTAAGATAGCTATACTTGGAATTTATCTAATGGAGATCATCCAATCCCTACGCATGCTTGGTGTTAGAGCTAAATGCTTTCCTGTAGTTGTTATCAGTTCATTTTCAGCTAACAGTTAATGGTAGGGGAGAAGGGATGTCCTGATTACTTAACATTGGTGGATGATACTGTTCTTGGTTCTTCTAGCCTGGCCTGGCTACAAACTTGTGACAGCATGTGTTTCCAGCCTTTCTTTTAGTCTGTGATATTCATCAGCTCCTCTGGCCCAGCTTTAAGAGTCCAAGCATCAATAACACACCCACTTTGACTCCCACTAAGGGTTAGCTGTTAAAGATGGTAAATAATGTAGTGCAGGCCTTGTTGCATCATGACATTCTCTTAGATGGTAATTATTGGTGAAATTAGAGAACCAGCCGGCCGATGGACTAAAGAAAAAATGGTTCATTGAAGGGTTAATCCCTTCATTATGGAAGAAAATGAAAATTGTGCCTTCGTCATCATACACCGATGCTTACAATTGAGTGATGAACATAGAAAGTGAAGATAACATGTCCTCATGCAATTTAAGAAAAACAGAGGAAGATTGAAGTTTGGATGACAATAGCGATGATGAATCAGTAATGATACAAGCACTCTGGAGGGACATGCTCCGAATGATGAACGAGTTGAAGGAAAAGAAAGAAACCAACAAAAAGCTATGGTGTACTGAGTGCAAAATTGAGAGGCACACAAAAGGTAATTGTCCTAAAAAGATGTTTTGTGAGATTTTCCAGGTTATGGGTCATTCAATAAAGGAGTGCCCATACAATTTGAAGATGAGTACACAAATACTCTTTATGTAGGGAGAGGAGTCCACTCCATTGAAGCCAAAAAATGCATTTCTAGGCAATTATCAAAATCAGAGAGGAGGACAAAGCCAAATACAGTATGACCCCAAAGGACGCCCTATCATACAATACCGACAATGTAGCAAATGTGGACACTTTGCAAGAGATTGCAGAACAAGAATGACAAAGTGCAATTATTTTGCAAATGGTGTGGACCTAGAAATCTCAAAGACACCAAATGTTTGAAGTAAAAGGCTAGTATCAACATGATTGATGTAAGGCAAAATGAAGTACTGGCCATTACTCATGCTTGAGAAAAGAATGCTGTGTATCTGGACTTGCGCACAGAAAAAGAAAGGCTTTGTGAAGCAAGGGCCAAAGTGGAGAATGTTGCGGACAACAAACAATGCCACTTAATTGCAAATGCAAGTATGGTAACAAACCAATTACAATCCGAGAAAAATAATGCCCAAGTACTTCAAGGCTCAAGGTATTGTACTAGTTAAAGTAATGGATTTATTACAAAGTATTCTTGAACTTTGAAATGTTATTGTATCGAGGGAGAATGAGACCGTGCATGCTATGACCCAATTAGAATTTGGTGAGAATGAAGAACCAATAATTGAACCTCCACTCTTAGGCGACTGAGTGATTGATCCAGTGTTATTGACAATTAACATGACAAAGAAACCAATAGTGGTGAATATGGAGACCCTTGGAAGGAATCTCACCAATACAATTGTTGATGGCGATCCTAGTGTGAGTGTACTTCCAGAAGACACTTGGAGAAGTCTTGACAAGTCAACCATTTCACTGCCAACTTTTCAACTGGCGGGTGCAGATCAACAAGGTATTAAGGTACTTGGAGTTTTAATGGGACAAAATATAATTATCAGAACCCAAGCATTTTTTGTTGAACTTTATGGTAATTTCATTAAGGAAGAAAGCATATGATGCATTGTTAGGTCGGGGTTGGCTAGTGGCAGCCAAAGCCGACCACAACTGGAAAAAGAGTACAATCTCCATTGAGAATAAGCTAAGTTGCCGGTTCCGGTATGGGACCGGGAACGGGTACAAGATATAGGTACGTCGGCACGACAATTTTTTTTCCCTTGGGTATGGTACGTTTGGGTACGACTGTATATATATATATATTATATGCAAAAAAATTTAAAATATATAGAATTGTAAATACATTTGATAGTATGATATAGTATACTTCATCAAACATCAGTCATCAATTCATCATGGAATCATTGATTAATGGTAGTGATAAAGATAAATGCCGATTGATAGTTCAAAATTTCAATATTATGTCATATATCATATATGTCTAAAGTCACGATTCAAATGAAGATCATTACAATTACAAACTTACAATGATAATAGGGATTTGACGGTAAACCATCTAATTATTACAATATTGGATTAATGTCAATGTTTATATTGAAATGAATATTTTATAAATCCACTAAATTGACAAGCAACATTTAGGAAGCTGATAATGAAATAATACCTTTGAAATTAATTTTAAACCCAAGCTAAAACAGATCACAAACTGCCGCAACGAAAAAAGGATGATCCTGATTGATATATGGCTCAAACTCAATATAGGTATGGCCAGAACAAATAGACAAATAAGTTGTACAAAGGTGTTTAGATGCATCAAATCAGTCAATGATAGGTTGCAACCCTCCTAGAAACTTGGGTGCTTCTTCTAGAAATTGTTACAGAATATTGCACAATAGGAAATTAACAATTTTTGCACAAGCATATTAATTTCAGTGATTCAAATTAACATTTTCTGCTTGGGAGTGTTTGGGAGCACCTTGGGAGTGCCCTGGGAGTGCCTAGGAGTGCCCAAGAAGGAGCCACAGAGAACCCAGGGCTGCCTGGGCACTCCCAGGCGCTCCCTAGGCCGCTCCCATACTCAAACGCTCCAGGAGTGGGCACGAGGTCCTTTTTTGAGGAACCTGGTAACATAGAGAATAAGGGTTGGAAATATATAATTGATTTCTAATAGTGATTTTGTGGACTCTCCCTCCCACTCTTCTTTCTAGTGGTGATTGTATTGATGATTTCTCGGCTTGGCCAACAAGATCCATGTATGCTTCATCGGGAGTGGTAGATGCCTTTCTATTTCCTCCCACTCTACCTTTGTGTATTCTCTTGTTGTGGAAGTCTTTTTCTTTTCTCGAGTACGGTTTCAACTGATGCATCGACTTTTACTTCATTCTCAAGATTGGCTTAGAATTTCGGTTAACAACCATTCTGTCTCTTCAACTATTCCCCTCAATCTTCTTCAATCCCTTTGTTCCCTTATTCTCAGGGACTATTTGAATTTTTGTTCTAATGGCTCATGACTGCTTTGTAATCTTTTCCCATCCTTGTTCTGATGTAATGGCATTAATTCTAAGAATTACATCATCGGTTAGTGCTATGTTCTTCTCGTCGATTCCTTTCTTTGTAGCATTGGAGTATTTGTTGACAACGTTTTTCTTGTTCTCTTTTTGCACACAAATCTTGTAAAATTATAAAATGTCATGCAAGGAGTCTTGGAAGACAGTTCAAGAGATGATCTACTTCTTCGTTTACTTGCAGGTTATCCCAAATTCCATTTTGTGGTATTTGTCTCCTCATAGCTTCCCTCCTTACATGCTCCTTTGTGGATATGTCCCACAAATTTACAAGATCTTGTGTAAGGTCATCTTCTCTTTCTTCATTAGATTGCATTGCTTCTTCTGTTGACTTCCCTATTTATATGGCCATTTTCACCAACCTGATTTTGTACTGAACCCAACATCTTGTAGGCAATGGCGCCAAATATTTGTTGCCTAATTCAATATACTTGAATATACCTGAGTAAACAAAATAAATGTATACCAAAAACTACAAAGAACTCATACCAACAATTGCATAAATATATCTCAATGTATTTCATTCATATCCTTATACAAAATAGTTTAGGGAATCTCAAAACATGTGGTCCCCTTTCACAAGTACAATAGAAATATTTAAAGTGGTCAACAATTGTTGAGAACTTCCAACCATTGGCAACTACCAAGAGCAACAACTTACATTTGATAAACTAATTATGCCGACTACCAAAAAAGTAAAATAAAACTAATAGGAATTTTTGCTAACTACATGCCGTTGGTAAAAAAACTTGTATGTCCTTTGGCATTTGGTGTGCTTTCTTCCTTGGTGAAAGGGTTGCATCCATATTGTTGTGTTTCAAGAAACTGGGGAGCAAGTATTTGGCTTATTGTGCAATAATTTTCTGGATATCTTTGCAATCATTGATGAATTTTAGAATTTTATCGCAAGCAAACTATATGATATCACTAATGGGTGTAGCAGAAAACTTGAGACTCCTTATATGAAGATAATACATGAGTTTATCATAGATTTGATATGGAAGACCTTCAAGATATTTGAATTTTGTAAAATTGAGCTGAGAAACTTTCATATTGTAGGTCAACTTCCTAAAATTGTTAGATTATTTCTTCAAAATCTTTTAAGTAACAACATTTCATTGTCATGATAGTTTGAATTGTCTTTCTTTTTTGTCATGCATTTTAGGGTAGAATTCATTTATGAGCAAATTATTAAGATTTTGCATTGGATTATTGGTAACAAATATTAGAACACCTTTTGTAGAATCATCTTCGGCATGCCACCAATTTGTAGTAATTCCCTAAAAATATTGTACAACAAGCCTAGCATTTGCAACATCATTCATCTGTCCTAGATTACTTGTTGGAGAATGCCAAGATCAAAGAGAGCATGAAAGAACTTCCACGAGTGAATAAAATGTGCACAATAGCATGTCTACCAAATATGAAATGAAGAGTGTATAATACAATGATCAAGCCTTGCATATATAGGCAAGGATGAGGAGGTGAGAAGGTAGGAGTGAAACTCTAACTACCCCTCCAAAGGTGGGACACTTGTGAGCTCACATGACAAGTGGGTGAGCAAGTGTCAATAGGTGTCTCAAGTCATGAGGACATATGTCTCAATGTTATGTAGTGAGACAAAAGCAAAAGAAACCTAAGAAAACTTAAGCTAGGTGCGAATAGGTCAATCCTAGAAAGGTGATTAACTAACTAGGTAGATAATGACACTATTTATTTTGACAACCCCCTTTAAGTGCAACTTAGGGAGTAATTTATGCACTATTGATGAGTCCCGACTACAAGGCCATGTTAGGTGCTCATGTACAAATATCTCATAAAGTGGAGTAAAGGAGAAAAACCCAGTGGGAAATAAAAACCCCTCTCCAAAAGAGAAATGATGCAAGGAAATGAAATGCACAAGTGAAGAAGATAAGTGATAGATGGAGGAATCATGATGATCCCCCAAGGACTACTTCTAGCATAAATTACAACGAAAGTTCTACCCATACGAGAGAAAATAGAGGTCATGTGATCTCCTGAGAAATTGTGAAGTGATGAACTCCATGTGAGGAAATGCTTCCTCCCAAAATTGATAGTAAAAGAGAAACCATGCAGCCTCCCCTTAAAATGATGCCTGTAGTGTTGGTAGATGCTTGACGCTGGATGTTGAAGATGATCCATGAATGTTGAACAACATTTCTCTCCTTGGGAAGAAACAACACCACAAGTGTGTGCAATATGAACTCCCATTCTGAATAGGAATATACATGAAGTAAGGTGAATGTCTCTAAACAATGCACATGATCCAAGGACTGAAATGATGCCAATGATGCCTTTGAAGGATGCTCAAATATGTCCAAGCCAATGCTGATGTATGACAAATGCTCATAAGATGGATCAGGTACCATAGGCGATTTTGGAACAGGGACCATGAATGGATGGTTATGTTTGGACCAATGGGAATCTGATATTGCTGTAGATGATGATAACTCATGAATGTTTGCACAATCTATCACAATAGAAGCACGAGTAGGTGACGCAAGAGCAATATCAAAAGATGGCAATGCTGATGCAACTTCATCAAAGTTGTCATCAAATAGAAGACGAATGTCCTCAATATTGTCATCCAAATCTACAAGGTGGGATTATGCAAATAAAGATGCTATGTCTAGTAGATATGCATCCCAATGTGGCGGATCTGGAATGATGATAACAAAGTCTTGATACAAAGAATCACAAGAACTCATGGACGAGTCTACAATGGGTTTAGATGTAGCAAGAGGTAGTATGGGTGATGATGTCTCACAAGATTTTTGAGTGAGACTGGATGATGATTCTACATGTATAAGGCAATACCATGACTAAGAAGAATTTGCAACAATTCCTCAGTTCGACGAAACACACATTCTTTTGTTGTATGCCTTTTCGTTCCACAATATCCACATTGATTTTCCATTTATTAGGAGGATTATGAAGAATACTCAAATGGAAGGGAGTTAGTGTGAGAGACATGATCACATGAACCAACAAACTCAAAAACAAAAACACCAAGATTGCCCTCCTTGATTCAAAGAGCCCCCCAAAATGATTAGTGTTGATTGTAGCCCGCTCCACCACCCCCCCAACCCGCCCCCTCCCCCCTTAAAACAATGTGCAAGAAAATTTTACAAGTTGTGAAGATCAGATGCCAAAATCTTCCATTTATAACTCAAAGATTTTTACAAGTTTGTGAAAAAGTGGCAATCCAAATCTTAATTTTTCATGCAAAATTAGATTCCTTGCGAAATTTTGATAGAAATAAACAAAAGTTTTCTAAATTTTGAGGACTGATGTGAAAGTTATGCCTCATCAAAATTTGCTTACAATGCTGATTTTGGAGGTTAAAATATGCAATTAAACAACACAATTTCCAAAATGTTGTGACGTGAAAATGTCGGTGTTGGACCAACTTTCCAACGCCTATTCACACTCAAAAAAACACCCCCCCCTGTTCACAAGTTATGGCAAAACGAAAAACAACCCCCCTTAAAAAACTTTGTGGATTACTGTAAGAGATTTGGTGTCTCTCAACCCTGACTTCTGACGATAATGCAAGTTTTTGTTTGTTTTGTTGTATTTTGTGATTTTTTTTGTGGTTTTTGCAGTATAATGGAATGGTGCAATTTTGAAATAAAATGCTATAAATTTGTAAAATGCAATAACAACAATAAATATATGAGTTTTTGAATTGAGAATGCCTTCCTTATTTCAAACCAACTATTACAATATTAAAGGCAAAACATGCAATGAAAAAGGCAGCAATATTATTCATGAAGGAACCTGATTTTATTCATAGCCATTGAATGAACAACAGATGACATATAATCTTCAAAAAAACAATGTTTCCAGCCAACTATGATGCCCAACGCCTCTCAAAGAAAGTGCGCCCCAACTGGTGAAGGAACCAAATAAAAAGGCAAGGCGTTTTCTTCCACTGAGCTCACACGCCTCTCAACTGATATGGTACGGCCTTGGCTGCAGCAAGAGTGCCGTACAGCTTAATGAGGGAAGACTGGAGATCTGACAGATGAAGATTAAAGTTGATTTCTCTTGAATAGAATAATTTCTTCTTCAAACCCTTAGTAATTTCTTCTCTGTAAGCACAAATGTAACTTCTGAATGAAGCCACTCTGTTGACAAGCTTCAGCTGATCTTTCACAGCCTAGTATGCCTGATTCTGAAGAGGGAACGTTCTCCAAAATCCAATGATGAAGCGAATTTGCTGAAACCCTTGTTTCACAAACTCCAATGTTCTCAGAGAGAATAAAAGACAAATTAGAATAATTCACAATGAAGTTCGATTTGCCTTTGGATGAATTATATAATCTCTTCAATAAGTCGACCCAAAAAAGCAACATATTAAGCATTTAATAAATCATTAATTTTCCCTTTTGAGACTTAGGCAAATTCATTTAATAATGGCGTCCTTTTTAAATGAGTAATAAATAGTCATTTAATATTAATTTTACTCCTTTATTATAAAGTATTAAATACTTTATAATTTGCCATTAATAATTACTTTAATATTTCATTAAAGTGACTTTATATTATAAAGACAAATTAATAATCTTTTAATAATTATCAAATGCTCCAATAATCACTGATTGCTCATCAAATCATCAAACTGGGTCAAAACTGAGATGACCAACTGAACCAGGTGCCTTGCCAGAAATAGTAACCCCTGTTTGCCTGACTTACTATAAATAGTAAGTGCCTGAATAACCCTCTGTGAGTCTCCGCCAAGGCCCAAACCTAAATCAACTAATGGAGTAATGTCCCAAAACTTAGGATAACTGCCAAAAGCAACCCTCTAAACACATCTGTCAGCCTACGAGGGTTTGAATGATAGGCTAACCCCTGAATCATCTGAACCGCCTAGGAAGGGGACATTACAGTCCTTGAAATTGCTTATCCTCAAGCAATCTCAGCTCCGGATGCTGTAAAATCTCCTCTAACTCCTATGTAGCATCCTCAACCGGCAAGTCTCTCCATTTAATCAAATACTCTTTGATGACCCGCCTCCGAAGATGTCTCTCTCTAACTTCGAGGATGGCCTCAGGCACTAATATCAACTTCCCCTCGTCATCAAGGGGTGGCAGTACTGGAGAGGGAATCACATGCTGACCCAATGCCTTCTTCAGGCGAGAAACGTGAAACACGTTGTGAACCCTGCTATCCACCGGTAAATCCAACTCATATGCAACCTCGCCCACTCGTCTGATGACTCGAAATGGACCACAGTAACGAGGTTTCAACTTCTCTGCACCACTCTTCCGCAGAGTGGACTGACAGTAAGGCTATAACATGAGATACACCATGTCACCCACTGCAAAGGAATGCTCAACCCTTTTCTGACCAGCATACTGCTTCTGCTGATTTTGTGCCTGCTGAATATTGTCTCTTAGAGACCTCACAATATCCTGCTGATCCTGCAACATATTACTTGTGCTAGGCACTCTGCTATCACTCAACACCAAATCCAAAAGGTTGGGCGCCTCATACCTGTATAATGCCATAAAAGGGTGTCATCTGTATAGTCACGTGGTGAGTAGAGTTATAACAATACTCACAGAGGTATATCCACCTCACCCAAGCTCTCTACTGTCCAGCTATGTAATTACGCAAATATCCTTCCACCCACTTATTGACGATCTTCGTCTGTCCATCTGTCTGTGGATGGTAGCTGGTACTAGGTGTCAGTTCGGTTCCACAAAGTCTGAACAACTCCTGCCAAAAGTTGCTCATGAATCGACTATCTCTATCGCTGACTATAGTTCGAGGCAAACCATGTAACCTGAATACCTCTCTGAAGAAGAGCTCTGCAGTCTGCGATGCTGTGAATGTAGTGGTGATCGGAAAAAAGTGTGCATATTTTGTCAGCCGATCGACAACCACGTAAATGCAATCTTTCCCTTGGGCTTTTGGCAAGCCCGTGATGAAATCCATTGATAAACATTCCCACTTCCTGTCAGGTATCGGAAGTGGCTGAAGCAATCCAACAGGATATGTGTGTTCCTGTTTGTTCTGCTGACAAACAGAACACTCTCGCACATACTGAAGAACATCAGTCTTTAGCCCTTCAAGTAAACCGTTCCCGTACCAGCTTATATGTTTTGAAATAACCGGGATGGCCCGCCATAGGAAGATCATGAAAGGCTTTTAGAATTGTATCCTTCAACTTTGAATCTGGAACTAGAAAAATCCACCCCTTGTAAATGATCAAGTCATTCACAACGGTGTATCTACTATCCTGCTCTGTCCCATCAACTATGCTAGAAGCCCATTGGTTCTTGGCATACTCTGCGATAATCTTGTGCCTCCAATCCTTGGAGATCTATGCCATAGCATTCAACTGAGGTTTGCGAGACAATGCGTCAGCTACAACATTCTGCTTCCCCTTAATGAAGGTGATATCAAAATCATACGATTGCAATTTACTGACCCATTTTTGTTTCCTTTCATTTAAGTCTCGTTGTCCAAGGAAGTGTTTCAGGCTATTGTGATCTATACGTACATTGAATTTACTGCCCACCAGATATTGCCTGAACTTAGCCAAAGCATGCATAATGGCTAACATCTCCTTGTCATAAATGCTATAAAATCTCTCAGGACCCCTAAGCTTCATATCTCAAAAGCAATAGGGTGTCTCTCCTGCATCAATACGACACCAATGCCCTCTCCTGAGGCATCACAATACAAATCAAAAGACTTCGTAAAGTCTGGCAATGCTAGAACTGAACACGAAGTCATAATCACCTTGAATCTGTCAAAACACTCCTGAGCCTGCGGTGACCAAGCAAATGCCCCTTTCTTTGTCAGATCAGTAAGGGGTGCGGCGTGTTGTGAGAACCCACTAACAAATCGTCTGTAAGAAGCACACAACCCAATGAATCCTTTGAGCTGGGTAAGGTTCTCTGGTATTGGCCACTCTACTATAGCTTGGACCTTCTCAGGGTCCATTCTGACTCCCTTGGCACTGATGATGTGCCCAAGATACAACAACTTAGCCATGCCTAGCTCACACTTGGACTCCTTGGCATACAAGGACTCCTCAGCCAAAATACCCAGAACTGTATCCTAGTGAAGCCAAATGCTCCTCCCATGACCTACTGTACACCAGAATGTCATCAAAGAAGACCAACACATATCTTCGCAGCTGAGAACTGAAAACTCTGTTCATCGTTGCCTGAAAGGTAGCAAGGGCGTTGGTTAGACCGAAAGGCATAACCAAGAACTCAAAGTGACTGCAATGGCACCTGAAAGCGGTTTTCTCTATGTCCTGCTCCCTCATCCGAATCTGATGGTACCCGAACCTCAAGTCAATCTTCGTGAAGAAGATAGCACCATGCAACTCATCAATCAACTCATCGATGTGGGGTATAGGGTACCTTTTTTTAATTGTTCTCTTATTAAGCTAGCGGTAATCTATACACATCCATAGTGACCCATCCTTTTTATTCACCAATACAACCGATGAAGCAAAAGGTGACTTGCTAGGTCTGATATGCCCCATAGCCAACAACTCACTGATTGTTTTCTCTATCTCATCCTTGAGGCGTTTCGGATGTCTGTATGGTGTGATCATAATGGGCTTTGCGCCCTCCTCCAACTCAATAATGTGCTCGATGCCCCTGTCTGGAGGTCTGCCAGGTGGAATGTCACTAAACACTTTAGATTGTTTAGTCCTCAGTTCCTGAATGTCAGGATGATAGTCAACCTTCTGATGCTCCTGTGGTGCTGGTAACAACATACACTCTGTAGCCCAATCCACCATATCATCACGAATGAGCCTCTCCATCCGTCTGAAAGATACCACTCTCAAATTACTTTCTCTGATGGATTTTATGACATGTGGTTTCCCGTTTACCTTGAACTTCATCTCCATGTCTCAAAAATTGAGTGTGAACTCACCCAAATCTTGAAGCTATGCCATCCCAAGTACCACATCAGTATCTCCCATATTCACAACGTAGAATTCAGCCTTGAACTCATAGTTGTTAAGCTGCATCGGAAGATCTGTTATTCTCCTATCACATTTGAGGGTGTACCCATCAACCACCTTGACTCGAATACCCTCAAACTCCTCAGTCTGTATGCCTTGTCTCTCTACCAACCGTGCATCTATAAAATTATGAGTGGCACCAGTGTCAAGTAGAGCAATCACTTTTTGACCTGCTAGGAGCCCACGTAGCCTAAAAGACCCATCTCTCTGAAGACTAGTCAAGTGTGCCTCCTGTAACTTCTTTCCTCCCTCATTTTCACTATCATTTTCAGACCTTTCATCATCTGAATGCTCTGACTCAGCTTGCTAGTCTGACAGATCAGATTGCTCTTCACCCTCATAAAACCACTCCATCTGGTTACTTTTGGCTTTAGGACGAAGAGAGCATACATGTTTTTCATCATAAGGTGCCTTGCACCAAAAACATAACTTTTTCTTGCGTAAATCATTCAATGTTTCCCTGTCAAATGGTGGTGCATTCCGTCTTTTAGGATCAGGTGGATCCTTCTTCTTGTCAAATGCTCTATTTTTATCAAATGATCGGTTAGGCCTCGAATACAGTGTGGAGACTGAAGAGAACTTGCTGTGAGGTGCTGCAAGCTCCATACTGCGTGTTTTCCTCATTGCCCCCTGAAGAGTAGGAGGATCAAATGCCTTGACCCAACCTCTCATCGGCTCATATAATCCCTTGATAAATAGAATGACAAGTCTTCTCTCAGAAATACCTGTCACCATGACTGCAACCCTCTGGAATTCGCCAATGTAGTAATCCAAACTACCTGTCTGCTTGAGCTGAGCTAGCTCTCTAAAGTAAAGTTCTGGATCCTTCTTATCAAAGCGCTCTATGAACCTGTTCGTGAACTCCTGGTAGGTAGTAACCGTTGGATGACCCAATGTGTACATGCTGTGATGCCACCAATCATGCGCTAATCCATCAAGATGTAGCGTGGAAAATTTAATGGCCTCGTCCTCCTGCATAGGTCTCAAAGATAGGTAATTGTCTAACTTCTGTACCCAAGACTTCTGTACCCAAGACTTCTGATGATAATGCAATTTTTTGTTTGTTTTGTTGTATTTTGTGATTTTTTTGTGGTTTTTGTAGTATAATGGAATGGTGTGATTTTGAAATAAAATGCTATAAATTTGTAAAATGCAATAACAACAATAAATATATGATTTTTTGAACTGAGAATGCCTTATTTCAAACCAACTATTCCAATATTAAAGGCAAAACATGCAATGAAAAAGGCAGTGATATTTTCATGAAGGAACCTGATTTTATTCGCAGCCATTGAATGAACAGCAAATGACATATAATCTTCAAAAAAACAATGTTTCTAGCCAATAATGATGCCCAACGCCTCTCAAAGAAAGTGTGCCCCAACTGGTGAAGGAACCAAATAAAAAGGCAAGGCGTTTTCTTCCACTGAGCTCACACGCCTCTCAATTGATATGGTACGGCCTTGGCTGCAGCAAGAGTGCCGTACGGCTTAATGAGGGAAGACTGGAGATCTGACAGATGAAGATTAAAGTCGATTTCTCTTGAATAGAATAATTTCTTCTTCAAACCCTTAGTAATTTCTTCTCTGTAAGCACAAATGTAACTTCTGAATGAAGCCACTCTGTTGACAAGCTTCAGCTGATCTTTCACAGCCTCAGTATGCCTGATTCTAAAGAGGGAACATTCTCCAAAATCCAATGATGAAGCGAATTTGTAGAAACCCTTGTTTCACAAACTCCAATGTTCTTAGAGAGAATAAAAGACAAATTAGAATAATTCACAATGAAGTTCGATTTGCCTTTGGATGAATTATATAATCTCTTCAATAAGTCGACCCAAAAAAGCAACATATTAAGCATTTAATAAATCATTAATTCGCCCTTTTGAGACTTAGGCAAATTCATTGAATAATGGCGTCCTTTTTAAAATGAGTAATAAATACTCATTTAATATTAATTTTACTCCTTTATTATAAAGTATTAAATACTTTATAATTTTCCATTAATAATTACTTTAATATTTCATTAAAGTGACTTTATATTATAAAGTCAAATCAATAATCTTTTAATAATTATCAAATGCTCCAATAATCACTGATTGCTCATCAAATCATCAAATTGGGTCGAAACTGAGATGATCAACTGAACCAGGTGCCCTGCCAGAAATAGTAACCCTTGTCTGCCTGACTTACTATAAATAGTAAGTGCCTGAATAGCCCTCTGTGAGTCTCTACCAAGGCCCAAAGCTGAATCAACTGATGGAGTAATGTCCCAAAACTCAGGATAACTGCCAAAAGCAACCCTCTAAACACATCTGTCAGCCTATGAGGGTTTGAATGATAGGCTAACCCTTGAATTATTTGAACTGCCTAGGAAGGGGACATTACAATTACAATGATTAAGAGCAAAAACAACTAATTGTTTTGAAAACCACTAATGGTTATCATACTTGTGACAGTAACATGCAATGTAAGATTTAATGTCAACTACAATAGATATCAATAATTGTAACCAAGTAGTGACAAGTCAATGGACTTTGTGGGGGTGTTTTGATCGATTCTTTGATGCCATTGGACTCCATGTTTGGAGAGAAAGCACCAAATAATGCTAAAAAAGAGGACTAAGTGGAGTTGAAGAGGTTGCCTAGAAAAGAGCTCTCAAACTACATGTTGACTAAGTCGGTGGAGTGGGAGACTAATAAAGGAGTCCTTTGCAAAGTGGGTAGAAAACTATGGATAGAGCACAATGCCTCTACAGACAATGTAATGTCCAACAAGCCCGCGGTAGTGAACAAATGTAGAATCATGCTTTGATGAGGACGATGGAAGTGTGATGGAGAATGTGGGAGAGTCCTTTATGACTGCATGTAGAGAGAAGAGTTGGTAGGCATTGTAGATGAAGAAGACACCTTAGGAAAAAAAGGCCGTGTCGTTGGATATTTGGTAGAAAGGAAGGCAGTGGTGAGAGTCTGAGGAGATCCCTTAAATCTGCGACCACAATAGTAGTAGGTTAAAGCTGCCACTATACCTGCAATATGGCCTTGCCTACTGCAATGCATATGGAGAGGTGGAGGATTTTGGTAACAACTCCAACATTATTCTTCTCAATGTGCCTTCCTAACTAGTTTAAACACCAACATATACCATGTTAAAAAGTGCACATTAAACCATGGAAAAACTGCACCTGTAGTTACAAAACTCTGAAAAAGTTGAAAACATAAAATCAATAGTGCGCTTGCCCAAAAATTTTACTCTCAAGGCACCTGGACCAAGATATACTTGAGGCCCAACCAAGAAGGTCAATTCCAGTTTGTTTCTATTTGCAAATGGCTGTTGGTTCACTCAAGCCTTTATAACATTGAATGTAACATGTGCATACTCCTAATTTTTAGCTCAGAAGGAGTTCACAACTATCTTTTAACGAATTTAGGGACTTCGCATTTGATGAGGACTTCGTGGTGGGTAGTAATAACCAAAAAAAGAGGCTGATCACTAGATTTTTCCCAAATCTATAGAGTAGAAAGTTGTTGGCCCAAAAAAAAACGACGCGTGGTGTGATGGATGGTCACTTCGCCTTTAATACATTTGTTCTCCTTGAGTTTCAGTGTCGACCAACTCATTCACCAAGAGGGAGCTGGTCGTTGAAAAATGTACAGGGAGTCTTTGACCAAGTGCAGCTTTTTGAAGTCTTTGTGTGTGAAGACCAAGGATACACGGGGACGCGTCCCCTGGGTTTTTCCCCCCCGTACCTGTCCCGGAAACGTTTCGGGGACGGGGGACGCTTGGGGGACGGATGACAGCCGTCCCCAAAGGTTTCCGATTTTCGGGGACGTCCCCAATTGGACGAAACATCCCGAAACAGAAGGGGGACAGCCAGCCGTCCATGGGACGGATAGGGGATGCCTAGCCGTCCCTCAATCGTCCCCCTTTGCCTAGCAGCATTTTAAACACAAAAAAAGGGTTTTTTTTAAGTTTTCTTTTTTGTATTCTTTCCTTTGTGGGCCCCACGCCCTCCCAACCCTAATATGGCCATTTAAAACATCTTCTTACCTTCATTTGACCTCATTTTAACTTGCCAATAAAAATTGCAGCCAAGAGCAAAAGTGAGAAGAGAAAGAGGAGGGTTTGAAGGAGCTATTGGAGAAGAAAAATAGCTTGTGACTTTGTCATTTTGACATTTGTAGTCAAACTTGTAGCCTTTTGGGCATTTTATTATTTTATATCATATGCACATTGACTATTTGACATGAATTATGGTTCATGGAAGCAATTAGGTAGCCGTAGTATTAATTTGTTCGATAATTCAATTCTATGATGCATATGTCAATATGATTGGTAATTACATTTGCAACTTTATGAATGTTCATTGTTATGATTATCGTTACTCATATGAATATCTAAAATTTCCCTATATTTTTAAAATTTATCTCTCTCTCTCTCTCTCTCTCTCTCTCTCTCTCTCTCTGTGTGTGTATATATATATATATATATATATACTATACAGCCATCCCCCCATCCCCTAAAATCCCCTCAAAAAATTTCCGTCCCTGAAACTCGTCCCCCCGTCCCAGAAACTTGGTGGAACATAGGTGAAGACTTTTCAAAAAACTTATTGCTGAGCATGGAGATCGACCTTACAATGGATGCAAGTTGATGGAGGTGAATAGAGGCCGCGATTGAGGATCTTTGTTAAACTTTGCAAATAATAATCCCTTACAAAGAACCCTACAAAAGCCAATAGAAATCTGCAAATAGACCGAAATAGGCCACAATACATGCAATAGGCCAAATTGGCCAAGATTTCTTGTGAGATTACAAAGAGGCCAAGTTGGCCAAAAAACTCGCAAAATGCAAAATATCTACCCTAACGAGCAGATGAGCTATTGCTTTTTTTACAAATTTTTGAAACTAGGCACAATGGCCAAAAAAATGCAAAAAATGAAAATTATCGAAATTGACAAAATAAAAGGTATTTTTCGTTTCTTGAGCCTTTTGAATGCGATGGCGTTGACTATTTGGCTCTATGACGCTTTGTTGATAGGGCTATGTGTGGGAGTCACTTCGATGTGGGAAGGAGCATGCTCTCATGGCTTTGATACCATGTTGGAAAGTGCCAAGGTCAAAGAGAGCATGAAACAACTTCCACAAGTGAATAAAATGTGCACAATAGTATGTCTATCAAATATGAAATGAAGAGTGTATAATACAATGATCAAGCCTTGCATATATGGGCAGGGGTGAGGAGGTGAGAAGGTAGGAATGAAACTCTAACTACCCCTCCAAAGGTGGGACACATGTGAGCTCACTTGACAAGTGGGTGAGCAAGTGTTGATAGGTGTCTCAAGTCATGAGGACACATGTCTCAATGATGAAAGGTGATTAGCTAGGTGTGAATAGGTCAATCCTAGAAAGGTGATTAGCTAACTAGGTAGATAACAGCACTATTTACACTATCATTACCAACTATGATGAAAGTACTAATACATGCTCGAACATATTTGCTTGAATATCTTAGATGATAAATATTTAGATACCAGGCTTGTATAGGGAAATTTCTTGTCATTATGAATAGGAATTTGGTATCTGAATATTTTGACAATTTTTTCTCATAGGAATGAGAGATTTGAGAAAATTGGACAAAAGTGGAAACAATAGAGAAAATTTCTCGATATGTTTTAACTAAAACCTTTGAATAATCCTTTTTAACAGCTAGGATATTTGAACTGTTATCTATAACAATGTTCCCTACTTTTGAAATTTTCTTGTCTAAGTTGTCTATGCTATGCTTGATATACAAAATATCCTTTACACATATCATCTAGATTTTCTTGCAAATGATCACAAAATCTAGAGAAATAATTCCCGTCTTTGAAATCTAAAGCAAGTTCCTTTTCTTCTGCTTTGACAGGCTTTGAAGCATACTGAAACATATTTATAGATCCATCATGAGCTTTGTAATTTCCTCTTACAGGCCATCTGCCACCTTTATAGAGAGAAACTTCTCCATCTTTATACCGTCCCATTGTATTTTCTCTAGGTAAGGTATGAATCAGTCCACAGGATGGCAGATCAGTTTTTTCTTTACCCTTTTGTTTTCTAGATGGATCACGACCTTGATTGATTGGCTCATCCTCAACTTCAACAAAAGTTGAGATTTTCTTCTACTTGAGGAAGCAGAATCTGGTCTTTCTCTAAAAGAAGATAAGGCAAAATAAAATTGATCTTCAAAAGGATTTGTATTCATAGGGGGTCTGAAAGACATATTTCTAGCAAGAATATTTATTTAGTTTCCTCTAACAATTCAACTAGTTTAATTGCTTCTAAGAGTTTGGGAGCAACACTTTGCATCCAGTCAACTCTCCATCCTTCAGGGATGTCATTTGCATTGATATGCCCCTTCTGTAGCTTCACTTCACCCTTTGAGGCTTTTGCATATGGAAGTCCTAAATTTTTTGGATGGTTGGTGTTTATCATACTATAAAGGACTTGAATTTATATAGATGCATACTTAAACTTACCAAACATATTCAACCCATACAAGGACATAAAGATTCCCCAATAATCTAAGGATCCATGTTTGACTTCAAGACACCCTTGGTCTCTAGCTGCTTCTGTAAGATTTGGATAGAATGCAAAGCAGATAGAGTTCTTGGTTAATCTTGACAGACTAGACAATTGACACACATGCTCGTATTTTTCTTGATGCCTATCACATAAAGATAGATAAGAAAGAGGTTGTATATTTTCAGGAACACAAAATCCAATATATACTATTATAGTGCCAAAATGGACAAAGTTAACTTATTTATAATGCCTAATATATTCAATTTCATCTTTGGGAAAAACAGAAAGTAGCTTTGTCTGGAATGTTTTGGAAGGATCATATTCTAATGTTAACTCGACAACCTTTGTCCTAGGAATATCAAACTATTGGAAAGTAGATTTGAACACTAAATTCTCTAGGATATTTGGTTTGAAATCATTTTTACGATATACAAATTCAGGTTTTAAAACAGGGGGTTTTATAAATAGAGACAACACCCTAAATGACTGCTTCTGTAGCATCAATATCAAAAATTTCTTCGATCTGAAGATCTCCTTTTGTTGGTTGAACTTGAGGGAGTTCAAAGAGTCCTTCAAGAGAGGCTTGATGCACATATTTGACACCATCTTGATCACCAGTAGATCTTTGGTATTCGGCCATCGTTCAGCTTGTGAACTTAATAATTCAACTGGAATACCTTATAAATGGACTTTAAAAGAGAGTAACAAGTAACAACAACTTTAAATAATGATAACAGAGAGACAAATATTCCATAACAACAACAGTTTTATTCCATAAAACCTACACTAATTTAAAACAACCTTTTTGTTAACAATTTAAGAAAAAAACATTTATACTGATTTGAATGCATATGAAACATGACTAAACACTTAAAGAAATGTATAAGAATTCAGGAAATACTTATGAAAAGAAAATGAAGAACAACAAATAAAAAAACCTGGAACTTCAAAAATTGCTGAAAGATCACTTCCTCAATTGCTTTAAATCATCTTCAATCCCTCAAAGAAGAATGCAAATGTTGCATCAGAAGAATGGAGGTTGGCTTGGAGTTTTAAAGACCAAATAAAACCATGATTGATGCATGCTTTTTTGCATTCAAGCTGCATCCCACATTCCTGCCATTACAGGCGAGCCCAACCTAAAAAAGCAGTGGTACTTGGTGCAAGCCTCTGTGCTGAACTCATGCCAACTTAGAAGCAAATTTTAGGCTGATTTTCTCGGCTGTCATTTCAACTTGCTGGAATTGCAAGTTTTGTGAGTTCTCTGTGGTTTTCTCAACTATGATCTAGATAATAACATCACATTGTTGATGATAAAACCCTACCACATTTATAGTAGATTGTCCTTGTTTGCTACTCCTAGTCTTAAGAAACTGCCACACTTTCATGAAAGAGTAGTTTGCACTTTGCACACCTATAGCACATTGTATAATGGAGAAAATGAGTGATGATTTGGAGATCTAATCACTAGATAAAGAATCTATAATCTGACAATGTTTATAAATGATTTGAATTATTTGCATATTGCTTCTATGTTGAAACTTTTGGTTAAATGTCAATATGTGGAATGACTTTTAACAATGCAGTCTTGTCATTCTTCTGCATTCAAATGCATCCTGTCCGTTTCAGGTTTTATGGCTTCAAGGAAACTTAGGTGATGCTGAGGTTCTTATTCGAGATTCTATTAGAATTTTGGACGTATGTATAATTCTTCCAAAATATGAATGAGAGTAAATATCATTTTTGGTAAAGCAAAGGCATCTTATATTTATATCAATCCTTGTAATACTTTCCCAGAAATAAAGATTCTTTTGTGCAAAGTGTATTTATTGTGGAGCACTTGATTGACAGAACCTGGTTTATTTGGCGTGCCTTGTAGGAAGGAGGCTTGGGCCATTCTCAGATAATAATAAAGCGTATGGGTCATCTTGCTCGGGTATGGAAAAAGTGAAAAATTGTTGGTTTTCTTCAAAGATGAAAATTATGAAAGCAGAAGAGATGAAATTTTTGAACTTATGATTCTATGGATTCTTATTCTTCAGACAAACAACAATATGGTTGTTTGTTGAAAGTTTAAACCCTAGAATCTCCAATCATGAAAATGCTTACACTGGTACATGTCAATTGTCACCCAATGAAACAAAACAAATTTGTTGCTGGATATAAAATTATAACATACCTTGGGATATTGCAGAAGAAAAATCTAATTGTTGATTGTTTTTTTTGCATGATCATAGGGATATGGTTGAGCCACTGCCTTAGTATAGTTGTTTTTTCTTAAAGGAAAGTACTTTAAAGTACAGTTCTCATTCTTCTGGTGTTCACTTGGCAGTGTAGTTCTTTTCTACTGATTGCAATATGTATAATTCCGTTCACATTATCCTTTGGTTGCAACATGCATACTGGATAAAGGTGAATCTGGTCTCCATGTATATACACCATTATATGTTGATGTTGTAAAAGATTGTTTAATAATTCCTTTACACATTCCAGCTAACATGATAAGTTACTGTGGATATATGACTGTTCCAATTAATTTCTGGTCTATTGTACATTTTGATTTTGTTAATTTTGTTGTATGTAGATACTATTGGATATGAACCAACTCCAAGAAGCTGAGAATTTGCAACGGAAAATTTTACATATTTTGGAACTGTCAAAGGTCTCTCACTCTCTCTTTCTCTGTGTGTGTGTGTGTGTGTGACATTGACTGAATTTCTTGGTTTTTATCAGGAGACTTTAGAATGGTTGGGAACAATGCGTAGACCTCTCATACTGTAACTTCAACCTAGACATACATGTAGTTATGTTCTTCTAGTTGCTTCTCTAATTTTTAGAGGCTGAGTAAATAAATGATGCCTTGCACTCTTTCTTTGTCTGCAAATAAATACTTCAAGAACTGTCCACTGTTTTTGGTTAGGGTTGGATGTCAATATTATTTGTGTTTTATGCTACTTTTTGAAGATATATAAGATGAAGTTAAGCAACACAGGCATGCATGTTCTACAAAGAGCATAATGCCCACATATTAGGTTGGAACATTGGTAAGATAACAGAAATCCAGCACCATGCAAAATGGACTAATTGTAAATTTGAACTAAGAAATGATCACATTGACTTGAATATACAGGCTGGATTGGGTTCTTCTGAACAAAGAACTCTGTTTCGAAAGAGCTGTTCCTGGCAAGAGGCCTTGTAGATCAGTTTCCACAAGAAACAGGCAACTTGAGATAGCCAGAACTTTGTGACTTTTGGCTCACCAGGTTAACATATCTTTTCTCAGACAAGCCCCAAATAACAAAATTAACTTCTGAAGAGGACAGCTAATATTCAATAGATATTCATATAACTATATGAAATGCTCCATAAATACATTTCATCCAATAAACAGTAGCTAATACTGAAAACCGTCATTTCACAACTTTTAATGAGATTAATATATTTTTTTCCTGTGATAAATTTATTGTACTTAAGTTAAATGGAATTTGGCTTATAATAATTGGAATACAAACAATATCAACTTATTCCTTCCTGCAAACTAGAAAATAGATCAATAATCAAAAGCTAAACTGTAATAGAATAGAATAGAAGACTTTTAATGTCCATGAGGCCAAAGAAAGCCTATGGGACAGCAGGCCTTGCTATTTTTAGCATTGTGAAGTGCTGATCTTCTGCGGTTTAATTTGATAATGAGCTCTCCCATTCTCTCCACCCATTCAACACTGAATAAATCTTGAAAAGTAGTCGCTGCTAAATCACTTATAAAGCTGTCTTTGATATCACTGTTGTTCACCCACAGAAGTAACTTGACCGACTAAAAGAGTAAACAAGAATATAACTTACAAAAACATACATATCCAGTACTCACGAATGCATATGCACAGAATAATAGTATTTTCATCCATTCAACTGCAATAAGTATAGTATACAATATCTGTGCTGTCCCCAACTACAAATGAAGCAAGACATATATAGTTGCCGACGTTGGTTGATAACACCAACCGCCAGGAACTACTTGATACAACTAATCAAAATGGCCGGGGACATAATTCCCAATAACAACATATAATATAAAACTTTTGCTGCATACTTTAAGATTTATTTATTAACTTATTTTGCCAACTAAAACAATATAATTACTTTCAGCCGACTACATCATCCCCCCACAAAAGAAAGTTGTCTTCCAGATGACAGAACAACAAAATGGGGGACTACAGAAAAGAAAGTATCAGTGAGGAGGAGGGTGAGAGGACACCCCTGGATGTACAAAGGATGTGGGGGTGGTGGTGGCTGACTGTAGACATTCGAGTTTTTGATTTTCCACCAACTACCATTCTCTCGTTGTTTTGACCATCTGCACGGCCTCTGTGAGCTTTGTCTTCATCCTCTCTAGCTCTTGGCTCCTTCCCTGCAATTCTCTGTCCTCCTTCGTTAGTTGGCCCTCCCTCTCAGCCAAGAGTCTATCTCTCTCAACCAATTGGGCATCTTGCTCAGCCAATAATCTCTCCCTCTCTGCCATTGCTAGCTTGAGAGTTGTGACTCACGTACACTATGCTACAGTCACTTGAGCCAATTGATCCTGTGACTTGCATACATGATCCCCTAGCTCTCCTATGATGCTCTTGGCTTGCGCCAGTGCTCTATCCCTCGCCTAAGTAGTCTTCTTAATGGAATCCATTTGTCATTTGTAATGTCCCACCCCAAAGCTAGAACCAAACTATTGCGATATTGGTCATTTATCCTAGTTTGACAATGTAAGGCATTTTGTCAAAGTATTGGCATACTATTGGTTTCAAGACTTCCCCTCAATGCACAATTCAAGCAATGTTTGCACATTTAACAGTAATGAATATTACATTCAAAACAATAGGAAAGAGAATACGATATGTGCATAGATAGAGGTTTCATTCAATCTGAAACAACATACTATTTCTGAGATTTAACAGTCTGAAAATGCAAATATTTTCATGACATTACATGCATATCTGACCAACTGATGACTTTTACACAGGCCGTAAAGATTTTGGAACTCCCTATTTTCCTTACGTTGGTGATTAATTGCAACCTTGCTTGCTGCACCAATCTGCAAATGAATATTCCAGGCTGTGGATGTTTCCTACCTGTCTCGGGACCGTCCACCAAAGGATCGATTTACCAGCCTTTCCCTCCACAAACTCCCTATCCTTATTGAGTGCTAGTGAAAGGGAATTTTGGTCCGAAGTCTATTCTCGTAGTAGTAAATTCATAGTAGGTTAAGGAAGGACAATAATTGTGGCACACAACATTATTGTGTTATTGACACATAGTATTCATTAATCTTCAGATTGTCTTACTTGGTTTAGAAGTCTTTAATACATTTATTTATTGATTGTAACGGTCATTTAATATGCATTCACTTTCACAATGTATTTAATCGAATCTACAGATCATCACAGATTTACACCTACACTGATATTGATTCTGATAGGGTCTGAGTTAGGCGTTACATTGTAACTCACTGTCATAGGAACTAGAATTCGATTTCATAAACTTCAATGTTATGTCATTTGGTTGAGGATGCTTACCTCGGATCGACGTACTAACTGGATTTCTTCCAGACGTATTTCCCTGAGCTCAATCCGTCTTCCCTCTTTGATGCTCTTCTTCTAATATCATCTTATTATTATTGAAAATTCAAAGAGCATTTACTAAATATCATTATCTAAATTTCTAATGTATCTAGCAACATAATTACTTAGATCCATGAAGTACTTATCTGTTTGCCTGCCCGTATTCCTTCCTCTCAGCCACGATTGTAATGTCCTGAATTCTAGATCATTCAGTTTTTCCATTTCCTCCTTATTGGATTGACATAAATTGTCATCCAATATCATCTAAGCTTCCAAATAAGTCTGATGGTAATGACGATTGAGTACAATAGTTGTTTCCTGAATTAGTCCTTCAAATCATGCTTTGTAAAATACAAGAGGCTTAGACCTCTATCGGTCGCTGCTCCAGATTCTTCTCTTCATATTCATGCCAATTTAGATATCGATGTTGTTTCTAAATATTACTTATTATTCATGCAACCATGATGTATTTAACCTTAAGCTCTTCCAAAGTGTTCAAATCTATTGTTTAAACTATACATAGATATATCTCTCCATTCCAATACCTTTCCCTGTATATCATACTCCCTTTTATACCTTCATGCCTCTTCGTGAAGGGTGGTGATCTTACACGCATCTTTTGAATGGTTGAATGCTGTTCTCAAGAGCACTCAAAACCTGAGTGTCAAAATGTATTTTTCTGCATTTCTATTCCATGCTATTCCATTCTATTAATTATAATCATAAACCTTCATCATACTAACTATAATATTCCCTAAATTAAAAATAAACTATTATTATTATATTAATTTAAACATGGATCAGAATTACGACTGTTGCCTTTTGTCCTTATTGACCATCATTCCTCCTTATTTTTTGAATGCTATATCCTCTTCACACTATCTTCATACTCCTTTTTATATATAGCAAGGGACACATCCCTTTATTTCATTGCATCTCTTACATGGGATGCACCCCTTTAATATCTTTGCCTAATTAATCGATGATTTTCTTTTAACATAATTATTTCCTCACTTGTGAATTATTATCCATTCCTTAAGGTATCCACTGCCTTTATGAATTTCTTCCCATATGAATTGTCACCTTGATGAGATTGCTGGCCATACTTAAAATCTTATTTGTTATTCTTCAAGCATCACTATCCAAAGGTAATCGTTGCCTTAATGAATATATTAATTGCAACATATATATTAATTTCTGCTTTGCATTAACTAATCGCTACCCCGTTCTTGAATCATTGTTTATTTATTGAATATTCATTCCTTCAAAGTTTATTTACTGCTTTATCTATGGTTTGAATATAGGAGATCGCTACAGTGAGTATTCCTAGAAATAAATATTTCTATGGGATATACATGTTAATACTTATTCATAAATATTACTGGTATGTATTCATCTATTTTTGTGAATGTTTTATTAGTATAATAATTTACAATTAACAATATTAATTAGTTCAGTTTTGTATTATTATAATAATGGTTTTATAATTAGAATGGTATCTCTATTATTATGATATTTATAATTAGTTATGATAATTACATTATAATTATAATATAATCTAGGATAATAATTATTATAATAATAATATTTAGATTGCAATTACTTATATTTATATTTTGATATTTATTGGATTTTGTTATTCATATTTTAATATTTCATATTAAGTGTTACAATTTCGGGGGACATGACAGTCCTCACCGCCCAAGATTGCTTTTCCTGAAGCAATCACGTCATCTCACACCTCTCTATTGTTGGATTCTCTCGTTGAAAAGCTCTCCTTTTGTATCACAAATTTGAGGGAATCACAAATAGTCACAATTCTTTATTATTGCATTTGGATAATAATTTAGTTTTTAGATAAGTTGATTTGTTGGTGCCTCCCAACCCCATAAGCACTATGGAAAACAACCTTAATATCTTCATGGTTTTAAGCATAAAGTAAACACAATGATGAGCTCCACCTAAATCAGAAATTAAAGAAAACCAAGTAGCTCAACCAAGTAGGCAAGTAGCTCAATCAGGCAAAAAGTAGCTCAAGTAGGCAAACAAGTAGCTCAATCAAGCAAGCAACTAGCTCAAGCACATAGGCAAGTAGTTCAAGTAGGCAAACAAGTAGCTCAAGCAAGCAAACAAGTAGCTCAAACAAGCAAGCAACTAGCTCAAGCACATAGGAAAATAGCTCAAGTAGGCAAATAGGTAGCTCAAGCAAGCAAACAAGTAGCTCAAACAAGCAAGCAACTAGCTCAAGCACATAGGCAAGTAGCTCAAGAAAGCAAACAAGTAGCTCAAGCACACAAGTAAGTAACTGAAACAAGAAAGCAACTAGCTTAGGCACACCAACAAGTAGCTCAAGCAGGCAAACAAGCTCAAACACACAAGTAATCAGCTCAAGCAAGTAGGAAAGTAGCTCAAGCATGTAAGAAACTAGCTCAAACAAGTAGGCAGCCAAATCAAGCATGTAAGAACACAAGTAACCAGCTCAAGCAAGTAGGCAGCCAAATCAAGCATGCAAGCAACTAGCTCAAGCAAGCCACCAACCCACTTAAGCAACTTGACAAGAAACATTTTTAACATTCTCAGAGTTTTTAAGCATAAAGCAATTATAAGAACACATCTTGTTGACAATACATGAAGTAACACATAGATACATGTCATACATAAAGTATAAATATGAGGCATGAATACATGTAATACATAGAGCATACACAAGAAGCATGAAGTATTTATGCGAATAATACATGAAGTATACACACGAGTACATGAAATCACAAAGCATTTATATGGATACATGTAAAGTATACACTTAAATACGTAAGTCGTATGAATACACGTATACACACCAGTCACAAAGTATGTATTTTGCAGAGCATACACTTGAATACATGTAAGTCACAGAGTATACAATTGAATACATTGGAATACACATAAGCCAGAAAGTATACACTGGAATACACATGAGCCACAAAGTATACATTTGAATACACTTGAATACAAAGCCACAAAGTGTACAAATACAAAGTCATAAAGTATACACTCGAATACATCTACAAGTCATAGAGTATACACTCGAATACAAATACATATCGAATTCAAATATAAGTCATAGAGGATGCACTCAAATATAAATACAAGGTGATAGAGTATACACTCAAATACAATCACAAGACATAGAGTATACACTCAAATACAAATACAATTCATAGATTAAACACTCAAATACAAATACAATCGAATGAAGTATACCGTCAGACAATTGGGAAGGGGATTCAGTGCATCCCATCTACACCGTGGACCCGTCCACCATCCCAAGGTCATCAAGTATACACATGAGTATGAAGCACACACACGAATACACATAATACACAAAGTATTCACATGAACATATATTACAACGAATACATATAAGTCACAAGGTAAACCTTTGAATACACTTGAATACACATACATTATCTCAAAGTACACACTGGAATACATGTAAGGCACACATAGTATACACAGGATTGCAGGAACATGCTTTGATACTGCTTGTAATGTCCCCTTGTTAAACTTATCCTAAAAACATAAAAGCACAAGTTAGGACATATAATTTATTTTACCAACACATCATTTTATTTATGTAAATTGCCTTGAAAACCTGCATACATCATGCATTATCAATAAAGCACGTAATTTCTTGTTCATGATTAGATCATTTCAGATTGCACATTTTAAGAATCAGACAAATGAAATGCATTATCATCTAGTGCATAAACTAACATGATTCAGGTATGGCTTATTACTCTTGATTGGAATAGATCTTCGCCTTGTTTCCTCTTCCCTAGCCTCTTTGGATGGTAGGTTTACTGTGCCGAGGGTGCGTGAACGATCTCTAATTGGACTCCCTCAAGGTTTCCTACCTATCTTGGGACCGTCCGTCAAAGGATCGATTTACCAACCTTTCCCTCCACAAACTCCCTATCCTTATTGAGTGTTAGCAAAAGGGAATTTTGGTCCGAAGTCTATTCTCGTAGTAGTAAATTCATAGTAGCTTAAGGAAGCACAATAATTGCAAAACACAACATTATTGTGTTATTGAAACATAGTATTCATTAATCTTCAGATTGTCTTACTTGGTTTAGAAGTCTTTAATACACTTATTTATTGATTGTAACGGTCATTTAATATGCATTCACTTTCATAATGTATTTAATCGAATCTACAGATCATCACAGATTTACACCTACACTGATATTGATTCTGATAGGGTCTGAGTTAGGCGTTACATTGTAACCCACTGTCATAGGAACTAGAATTCGATTTCATAAACCTCAATGTTATGTCATTCGGTTGAGGATACTTACCTCGAATCGATGTACTAACTGGATTTCTTCCAGACGTATTTCCCTGAGCCTGATCCGTCTTCCCTCTTTGATGCTCTTCTTCTAATATCATCTTATTATTATTGAAAATTCAAAGAGCATTTACTAAATATCATTATCTAAATTTCTAATGTATCTAGCAACTTAATTTCTTAGATCCATGAAGTACTTATCTGTTTGCCTGCCCGTATTCCTTCCTCTCAGCCACGATTGTAATGTCCTGAATTCTAGATCATTCAGTTTTTCCATTTCCTCCTTATTGGATTGACATAAATTGTCATCCAATATCATCTAAGCTTCCAAATAAGTCTGATGGTAATGACGATTGAGTACAATAGTTGTTTCCTGAATTAGTCCTTCAAATCATGCTTTGTAAAATACAAGAGGCTTAGACCTCTATCGGTCGCTGCTCCAGATTCTTCTCTTCATATTCATGCCAATTTAGATATCGATGTTGTTTCTAAATATTACTTATTATTCATGCAACCATGATGTATTTAACCTTAAGCTCTTCCAAAGTGTTCAAATCTATTGTTTAAACTATACATAGATATATCTCTCCATTCCAATACCTTTCCCTGTATATCATACTCCCTTTTATACCTTCATGCCTCTTCGTGAAGGGTGGTGATCTTACACGCATCTTTTGAATGGTTGAATGCTGTTCTCAAGAGCACTCAAAACCTGAGTGTCAAAATGTATTTTTCTGCATTTCTATTCCATGCTATTCCATTCTATTAATTATAATCATAAACCTTCATCATACTAACTATAATATTCCCTAAATTAAAAATAAACTATTATTATTATATTAATTTAAACATGGATCAGAATTACGACTGTTGCCTTTTGTCCTTATTGACCATCATTCCTCCTTATTTTTTGAATGCTATATCCTCTTCACACTATCTTCATACTCCTTTTTATATATAGCAAGGGACACATCCCTTTATTTCATTGCATCTCTTACATGGGATGCACCCCTTTAATATCTTTGCCTAATTAATCGATGATTTTCTTTTAACATAATTATTTCCTCACTTGTGAATTATTATCCATTCCTTAAGGTATCTGCTGCCTTTATGAATTTCTTCCCATATGAATCGTCACCTTTATGAGATTGCTGGCCATACTTAAAATCTTATTTGTTATTCTTCAAGGATCACTATCCAAAGGTAATCGTTGCCTTAATGAATATATTAATTGCAACATATTTATTCATTTCTGTTTTGCACTTACTAATCGCTACCCCCTTCTTGAATCATTGTTTATTTATTGAATATTCATTTGTTCAAAGTTTATTTACTGCTTTATCTATGGTTTGAATATAGGAGATCGCTACAGTAAATATTCCTAGAAATAAATATTTCTATGGGATATAAATGTTAATACTTATTCATAAATATTATTGGTATTTATTCATCTATTTTTGTGAATGTTTTATTAGTATAATAATTTACAATTAACAATATTAATTAGTTCAGTTTTGTATTATTATAATAATGGTTTTATAATTAGAATGGTATCTCTATTATTGTGATATTTATAATTAGTTATGATAATTACATTATAATTATAATATAATCTAGGATAATTATTATTATAATAATAATATTTAGATTGCAATTACTTATATTTATATTTTGATATTTATTGGATTTTGTTATTCATATTTTAATATCTCATATTTAGTGTTACAATTTTGGGGGACATGACACAGCCTTGGAAGATCTTTCACTCGTTTAGCATGTTGTTCCTCATGAGGGTTTTTGTGCTCAATGAAGCCAAGATTTTAGACCTTCTAGTCCAACCTACAAAATCCTTATCAATTTCTTCTCGACATGAATGTGCAAATGAGCTCTCAAAAGGGCTTTTATATTTCCCCAAATTCCAACACCCAAGTTGGCTTTTGTATTATATTAAATTTAATTTAAATTCCCACCTTTTATCCTATTTAAATTGGGTGGAAATTTATAATATAAATATTCTTTTAAAAATCATTATATCCCGTTTAACATAAAGTCCTTTTAATATATTAATAACGCCTAAAGTTAAATATTTTATTTTAACTTTATTATTGGCATTATTAAAACTTAGTACATAGGACCATAATAAAACCAAGATAAATCCAGGATATAAATTTGCCATCATGCCAATATAGTAATATTGCCAAGTGAGTATACCATTGACCTATGATTTACTATAAATAGTATGGACAAAGTGTCCAAAAAAGGCTTCGGAAGGTACACAGAGAAATCCTGGGTAAACAATAAGCTAGGAAAAACCAATAGAACTCAAAAGGTTGATTGGACAAGTCTGCAAATGCCCTCAACGGGCCCCCTAACCACCATGTTAGTCCATGGGGACAAAGCGATGGACTAACCTCTGTAATTGATCACCACCTAGGAAAAGGGGACATTACATTGTCGCCATTAGAGGAAAACGCCCCTATAGCTCTTCTCCATACCATGGAATGCTGCTAGCACTCGGCCATGCCTCCCAATTGTAGTGGGTTTGGTGTGCTGCCAGGCGGTCAACATCTCCATCGTCTCCACTCTTGGCCACGTGTGCAAAATGAAGCATCAAAAAAACTCTCTCACACCCTTGCTGCATAAAGGCCAGGGTCGTCTCGACCCCCTGTGCCACTAGGGGGTCGTGCTCGATGACTAACTGCTTGCACCAGTTAATCAAGAATCAAATCTAACAGACACTTCCATTCGACATTTGCAAGAAAGTTCTTCCGCAATCCTTTGTTTCTGGCACTCCATATATTGTCTCTCTCTTGCTGTGTGAGGTTGGATCTACACACCCTCGCCAGAAGGTTCTGCTTCATTTGTCAACATTTTTCTCGAGGGATTTTCTGCTGAAGCTCCTCAAGAGGGTATCCTAAATACCCTGGTGAACTCAGGTGATGCATAGGAAATGGTCACATGACTGCCTCTGTAGTTGATGACAGGCTTGTGGTGATGTCTGTCATAATGTACAATCATTTGTCTCAGGTATGGCTCAAAATCTTGAGAATGAAATATGGTAGCCTTGCGCCTGTTGTAATGCTTGTTTCAGGATGTGATCATCTTGAGTCGCCAACCACCATGAATGGCATTCCCTGCTGTTGAGACTTTCCTAAGTATTGTTGTCTATTGTTACTACATCATCGTCTCTCCCCTTGGCCATCTTGCTTGTTGCAATCCAAGGTTAGAATGGTGGCGGTTGCTTCCCCTTGCTACTGCTGGCTGCGGCCATACCCTTCTGGTACTAATAATTATCTGACACTTTTTGGTTTTGGCACAAGTTAAATAATTGATGTGATTGCTCGATACCATTATAGCAACTGAGTTTATTCAACACTCTTGATCCTTCCCACTATACATTGTATGGCCTTGCACGAATTGTCCTCTGTGCCACGCTAGTTATTGGATTCATGTGATGTATGGTGTATTTTGGTTTTGTTGTGACACCTCTAGCTGTACAGCATACAGTGCCCCCATTTGCTACACCACCAGCCGTACGTTGTACAGTATCTACTCTTGCCAATTTATCCACTCCAGCCATATGGTTTACGACGCAAAGCTTATTGTCGCATACAATATGAATGTATACGGATTGGACGAATGCCCTGTGAAATTTCTGCCATACTATCATGATTTCTTTCTATAAGGTGAGACCCCCTGTGCATGTCGTACGATTGCCTCTGCTTGGTATGTTATGAGTGCTTTTGCACACGACAACAGTCCAATGAATATGTACGATGAGTCTCCTATGGTGTACTACGATGTGTCTCTTGAGTCATATGGCGATGCATCTCCTCTGTCATACGGTAGTAGGCTATATGAGGTGTGTTTGTCTATTCTTTGCATGTCGTATGATGTGCTGTGTGCTTTCCCTCTGGTTTCTCCCTACTCGCTATACAAGAATTCCTCTTTGTACGAAACCTTCTTCTGAGAGTCTCCCAAGCCGCACTGTAAATATCTGTGCTTTCTTTTGAAACTTTCCTCTCTTTGTCAAGGGGTTTTTATGATTTACTATTGGTCGTACAACTTCTTTTATTCCTCTAAAGATTTATATTTTATTTTAATTTTTTCTCCCTTATTTTTATTTTTTCTTACTTTTTGGTTTTTTAAATTCTCATTTTTTCCACCTTTCCACATCACTTTAATTTTTCACTTTTTTCATTTTTTGACCTCATCAATATAATTTTTTACTTTTTTACATTTTTTATTTCCTCCAATTTTTCTTTTTTGCATTTTTCTTCCCTCACCTCGTATCTTAGCTTCCAACACATATCGCCACTTACAAGAAAACGACGGTCTCTTGTAACATTCCTCTTCGTAGCAGGTTCCTAAATATTTTAAGTTGAAATTTTGTCTACTAATGGAGTAGGACCCATACATTTGTAACTTTCGTCCATGTAGCATTCACCATATTGTTGGTGCCACATGATGTTTTCTTTGTCTATGATCGGTAGGCCTGCTAGATTTGGTATCACCCGCTACAATCCGTACAAGGTCACCAGAGTAGGGGGCTCCTTATTGTTGTCTTTAGCATATTTGGCTACGCCGTCATTGTACCCGTTTGTCTTGGCACCAATAAACATGTCTTTCGTCATCAATATTGGTTTTAGGCATGGTCCATCTTTTTCTAGGTATTCGTTCCAATCTTCGTCCTAGTCATCTTCGTAGCTTTCATTTTGTATTGCTCTTTCTTTTCTTTCTCTCTCTGCTTTCTCCTCATTTTCCTCCTCTGCTTTTTCATCTAGTTCGTATGAAAAGTACCCCCTCTGTTCTCCTTCGTAGGGTGCATGGTACTTTCAGTGACCCCATATCCTTTTCCAGAGGGTGGGTGTTCCGAACAAGGCATTGTTTAGATGCTTGTGAACTCAAGGCACTACAGTTCCGTCCACTCGTTTTTTGACGAGTCTCTCTTCGACTAATCTTTTGCCTCCTGGTGTGGTCCAATCTTCCTCTCGTACAAACTACCTTACGCCTATTCC
Source organism: Sequoia sempervirens (assembly GCA_007258455.2). NCBI lineage: Eukaryota > Viridiplantae > Streptophyta > Pinopsida > Cupressales > Cupressaceae > Sequoia > Sequoia sempervirens. Next base: position 22,188 of record VDFB02261803.1, on the reverse strand, counting down.
CCAATCTTCTTCCTCTTTGATTTTGCTTTCGCTTATTCTCCAATCTTTTGTAGTTGCATATCCCAACATATTGATGGCGATTGTTTCCCTTCTCTCTTGATATGGTTTTAGTTTTGATCCATTAATGGAGTCTAGTAACATCCTCCCATCTAATTTCTATAGTTTGATTGCTTCATTCTCGCTAACCTCCCCGATTTTAAAGGGTTCAAACCACCTAACTTTGAACTTTCTCGGCTCGATCTCGTTACAACCATTATATTTTAAAACTAACTAGCTAGGCTGGAACCTCATTCAGCAAAGGTGTTTGTCATGTCAGTACTTCCTCCTCTTTTGCATTGCCTCCATGGCCCATTGCACCAATATTCTACGTTCGTCAAGTTTGTTGAGCTGGAATAACCACTCCTTCAAACTCTCCCTATCACCCAATCTATTCTTGTCAGCTATTCTCTAGCTCAACACCATGTACTTGGCTCACACTATTGCTTCTTGACCATACATCAGCTAGAATAGAGTGTGTGCGGTCGTCATCTTATATGTCATACAATAGGCCCTTAGTACGACGGGTAACCTTTCCTCCTAGTCAGCTTCCTTAATGTCGCACGACTTGTGGATGACAAAGACAAGTACTTTGTTTGTGGACTTGGCCTAGTTGTTGGCTTTCGGGTAGTACAAACTTGATACTTTTGGAATGTCCAGAACTCCATCGTCATTAGCCGAATGATGTTGTTGGCGAAATGTCCACCTCTGTCGCTAGTGATCTATATCAAGATGTACTATGTGACTATCTACTCATAGATAAATTTTTCCATACTAAGTGCAGTGTTGCCTAGCAATGCCCGAGCCTCCGCCCATTTTGTGAAGTACTCAGTGGCGACTATTATGTACCTACACTGATGCAACTAGCTGTCTTTCAATGGCCCAATGAAGTCTAGTCCCCATTGTTCAAACAACTCCTGAGGTTGGGATGGAAACAGTGGCATGTAGTCCCTCTTGAGAGGCTTGCCGACTCTCTGGCATGTGTCACATCCGATCACCCACTCTTGGGCGTTTGTGTGTACAGTCAACCACCATAACCCTACTAGGAGAACTTTCGGGCTGTGGCATCCGGTCCCATATGCTCTCTGGTCAGCCCTTCATGTGCTTCTTTTAGTACACTGGGAATTTCCTCTTTCATAATAGATTGTTTGAGTACTTGGTCTGACCCAATCTTGTACAGTAGCTCGTTAATGAGTTGGAAAGTTTTGCTTCTCAGTACTAGTTTCCTTCATTCCCATAGTGGCATTTCTTTTGGAAATGTTGATGTCAATAGATACTCTCCAATTTTCTCGTACCATGGGGGAAGTGCTGCAATATGAAAGAAGTGTGCATCCAGAAAGTCTTCGTTTACTCCTTCAGGGGGTTCGCTAGATCGGATTCTTGATAGTTGGTCGACGATTACATGACTCTTCTCGGTGCGTACGATTATGGTGAATGTAAAATTTTGCAATAATAGAAGCCATCAACTTACTCTCCCCTGAATGATGGGTTTGTTGACCAAGTACATGAGAGCCTAATGGTCAATGTTGAATGTGAATGGTGTAGCCAACAAATAATGTCTAAACTTCTACACTGTTACACCATTGCAAGAGCTTCCCTCTTGTTGATGTGATTTTTGTGACCGCACCAATCAACAGAACAAAATAGTCCGAAGGCTACTCCGTTCTCTCTTGATCAAAGTATTCCGTGCGCTAAGATTGCAAGAAAGTTCGCACGTTCAACTCCAAGGTTCCGAAATACTTAGAATACCCTCAGTTGGTTTGATGTGAATTGCTGTTTTCACAAGGGGACTTACACGATTGTTCAGGATTCTTGCAGTTAACAATAAATGGATGGTTGGAAGGGATTTGTATAATGCGGATGATTTAGCAATAAGTACGTTTTCCTAAAACTAACCAAAGATGAACGGAAAGTAAATGAGTGAAAGGGTAAGAAAGTTTTAAGTTCTATTCTAAATGCAAGATATGTGGAGCTTGATTTCAGCAGACTTCGACCGAATTTCACCTAGCCTCATGTTGGACAGCTTCAGCAAAATTGGTGCAATCTTCAAAGGGATAGCAAAAGATATTCAGATTATAATTTAGCATACATATAGGCATACAAATCACAATCGAAGTTAAACTCAAAATAATTTCCAGTCGACCACACAAGGCGAACTTGTCATCAACAAGTTGCTAGTGGTATGGAATGAAATGAAGTTACCTCAATAAAACACCACACATCCAAAGTAAACTACTTGCATGAAATAAAAAAATTATGCTACTTTATGCTACTTGGATCCGAAAGGATGAAGAGACCTTGCTAGCTATCCATGACAAAGACGAATTCCACCATCAATGAAAAGATCTATTATCATGAAAGTTTTACACAACAATCTCCACAAAAGTTTTCAAAGGGAAAACTTTCTTTCTTCTCCACACTATGCTAAGCTATTAAACAAAATGCCTCTCTGCTCTAGCCTCTACTCTGATCTCCAATCTCTAGTCTAATCTAATGTCTAATGAGATACAAATGAGGGGGACTCCCCCTTTTATAGATAGCCCAGTCCAATGGACGGCTAAGATTACAATCAAAAGAGTGGCTAAGATTAAGCCACCTCAGCCCTAACCCTAAAAACTGCCAGAATGGGGAGTGGTAATAAATGAGCAAAGATTCCCACTCACTCCCAAAATAGTAAAGGCAATTAATGCCCACAATCAGTTCTAGAAGATCATCGTCCAGTAGTGCATTCCCATTCTCCTTCTCTCTGGCTGCAAACTCAATGAACCTGCCAAGTACAGCCTCAACTTCTGAACTGAAATAGGTGGAATGCAATCAAGCTAGAACTCTAACACAGTGACTGACGTCTCATGCCGTGCACAAGATTTTTTCCAAGCAACTAAGGAATCCTGTGTGCTCTGGATCAAGCTGGAGAAAGTAGAGGTGTTCTCAAAGTCATCCTGCACGAAGGTCTTCACCTCTAAGAAGAAAGGCACCAGCCTACCCCTCAAATTATCAGCAGTTACCTCATCTGGATTCAACCGCCTAGCAAATATGGCCTCGAAAGTATTCTGGACTCCATCAATGATATTGGCCATAGCCTTCCGTACTCTGGCTGAATCCGCCTATGCCGCGTCGAAGAAACCACGTCCCGTGATTGCTGAAGAATACCATCTAGAAAAGTCATACCTGTCATTCTCCTGAATGACCCCTCCATCAATCAGCAACCGCAAAGGAACATGCCTCAATGCCTCAAGACGCTGAATAACCTTGCTCTGATAAACATAAGCATATCCCCAGGCCTAATCAACTGCCTCCATTCGTGCCAAAATACTAGAGGCCTGCTGAAAAGCAAGAGCAAGGTCCTCCATAAACTTTTCTATCTCAACATGAACTCCCGTGACCCACTTGTCTGCCTCCTGTGCCATCTTCCCCAACTCCAACAAGCCTAATTGACTCTCTAGGTATCTCAGGTGGAAGCTCTATCGCTGGAATCTCCTGCCCACGAGGACGAGACAACTGCGCACATATCCTATCAAAGCCTTATGCTCTTTTCAACTTCTTGTACTTTCCTTCCTTTTTAAATAATCTGTCCTTGAGGGCGAGGTAGGAGTTATCACACTCCTCTACAATCTGTGCACCTGTGGGGCGTCCTAACTCCAAAGTTGTGACCACATAGTTCTCGGGTATTGCTTCATCTCGGTCACAATCAACTTGTGGCACTGCGATGTGAAGGGTGCGAGAGCCATCCTCTTCAGTCGAGATCTTTGAAAACTTCCGTGCTCTCTTCTTTTGTGAAGGCGCGCTGATTCTGTTCAAAAACTCTTCCATCTCAACTGTTGGATCAATTTCTTCGTTGGGGCTTCTTCTCATCCCATTTCCTCGAGCCAATCGTGCATCAGATAATCGTGATATCAAATGGCTGTCAGTTTTGTGCCTCTACTTCACGGACTTGTTCAACTTATATCATTCTGGTGAGGCTCATCGTCCTCAAGTGGCTGAGTATCTCCTGAAACTATATCATCATCATCTTCCAAAGCTGTCTCTAACTCTTGCTGAAACTGAGGGTCAGTAGCAGTCCCCTCATCAGTCTGCTGATCATCTCTACTAGGTGCGTTGACGCTTTGGCCAACTGACTCACTCCGTGGTGGCTGATTATCTTCTTGTACTGCTTGCACCTGATTCAATGCATTTCTTTGATCAGCAAATAAAGAAACCTCCTGTATGCTTGGAGAACGTGTCTCCAATGGCGCGGGTGTCTCAACTGCAACTCGTGGAGGCTCAGGCTGAACAGGCTCCTGCCGAACTGGCTCTTTCCTTCTAGATTCTGGACCTCGTGTGATTTGTTTCTTCCTGCTGGTTGTGGGTGTCCTGTGATCTCTCATCAAATTGTAAGTCAATGCAATCGACTTACTCTTTAGCCTATTCACACGCCTGTCAACCCATGCCCTAGTGAATGTCAAGACCGGAATGGAAAGTGTGTCCAAATCTGCTATCTCAGGATCTGACCAATTCGGGAGTGGAAGTGGAGTATTTCTTACTGCTTCATAATCTGGATGGACAGCGTCTATGTCCTCATTCACCTGGTCTGGTACCAGAATGACTTCACACTCCCTGATCATGCTTATTGGTGTTGACGTGGTTTTCGTGACCACACCAACACAGAATAAAGTCGCCAACACCTACCCTATCCTCTCTTGAACAAAGTTTCCTGCATGCTAAGATTGCGAGATAGATCATACATTTAACTCCAAGGTTCCTTAAATGCGAATAGTCTCAGTTGGCTTGATGTGATTTTGCTGGTATTTCAAGGGGACTTACACAATTGTTCGGTAGCTGACAACAGACAGTAGACTAAGGGCTTTCATGTAATTCGAATGATTTGGCAAGTGAGCACAAGTTTCCTAATTCTAACCAGAAATGAACTGAATTTAAATGAGTGTAGGGCCTAAGAAGTTTATGTTCTACTCTAGGGCGTGGGACATGGCGATCAACTCTTACGAACTTCAACCGGGCCTTGCTTTGCCTCGCTTCAGACAGCTTCCACAAAACCGGTGCAATCTTCAGAGGAGTGGCGAAAGATGTTCAAATTATAACTCAACATGCAAGCACCATCAAGACGATGCATACGAACACGTGAGTCACAATCGAAGTTAAGTTTGAAAAGTAATCCAGTTGACCACGCAAGGCGAACCCACCGTCAGCGAGCCTGCTAGTGGTATGGACAAGCGAAGTCTTGTTCAAATCGAGCACCACATTCCACAATTACTAAGTACTTGCATGAAATGAAATCTACTTTACTTTAAGCTACTTCAAGATGCTAAGAATTGGAAGGACGAAGAAGCCTCAACAACTACTCATAACAAAGAAGAAATCACCATCAATGAAAATTCTTTTATTATGAAAGCATTCATGACAACTTCTTACGAAGTATTCAATGGGAAGACTTTCCTTCCTTTTCAATCTATACTATGCTAAGATATTACAACTAAAGTACCTCCGCTCTACTCTCTAGTCTGACGTCTAAACTCTACCTCTACTGAATTACAAATGAGGGGGACTCCCCCTTTTATAGATAGCCCAGTCCAACGGACGGCTCAGATTACAATCGGCTGGATGGCCCAGATTGTGCCACCTCAGCCCTAAACAAGATTCGCCCTAAAAACCGCCACCAAGAGGGGTGGGGTAATAAATGAGCCATTAATGTCCATCATCCTTCTAGAAGATTCCAACTTTGAAACGCGTTCACACTGCTCTTGATCTTCTTCTCGACGTTGTTTTTCAACTTTGCACGAGCTTCCGTTCTTTTCTCCATCTTAAGTTTTGAAAACATTTCTTCATTGTTACTAAGTCTCAACACTTAGCCATTTTTCGCAACTTTTCTTCCTTCGAGGTCGAAATGTAGTCTCGGAGTATTTTCTTCATCACTTAAGTCATCATCGCCTGGTCTCGACGTTCCTCCTGCAAAACAAGCAAGGAGCAGAGCATTAGAACACTTCATAATATAAATTCAACTTACCAAGATGTTCATGTTCTATCTTCCAAGCGTTCGTCTTTCTTCTAACAAGCTTCATCCTCAAATTTTTCATGCCTTAGCCAAATTTCCAACCCATCTTGCATTCTGCCTGGGCATACTTCACTCTGACATTTCATCTAACTCATGCTCGAGAAAAATCCTTTCATCAGGAATTTGATCAAAAATTATCTATGCGATCATTTTCAAATTCATCTACCAAGGCAAATTTTATCTTGAAAACACGTTTTATTCCTTGCCTTAGAAAATTTTAAAATTTCCCTTAGGAAATTCATCAACCTGGTGCCCATTTAAAATCTTTACCTCAGAACCCTTGGCAAGCTGTGGAAGACCTTAAAATCCATTCCTCATCGATAATCTTCACACCCGTAAGAAATTTTTTTCAGAATTTGTCGAACTCATGGGTATACAACGAACGGGTTCATTTAAAATTTTAAATTTTGAACCTTGGAAAAATAATTTTTTAAACAAATTTAATCCCGTTCTTCACATCTGTGAACATTTCTTTGTTGCTCTGACTTGAAAATATTTTTGTTGACCCTGTGCAGCTGGCATCATCGGACTCCTTCACCGGCAATTTTGTTCGCGCTTCGGGAAGAAAATTCATCACCTTCATGCCTAGGCGTATTTTCTTAAAGGAAGAAAATACTTTGCCTTAGAAAATTTTACTTCAACTCCGTTCACCTTGCCTGTGAGGAAAATTTTATTTCATCCATGCTTTGCCAGTGATGGGAAATTTTATCAACTTCACTTAGAAAATCTTCCTGAAGGCACATCATACTTAACATGCTTTATTTTTCATTTGGCAATTTCCAATGCCTAGGCATGTTTTATTTTTTTTACTTAGCAATATCATCTTGCACTTGGCGCATTTAGCACTTAGAAGAGGACACTTCACATCCACGCCTAGCATATTTTATTACCACTTTAGGCACAATTCATGTGTCATGAAGAATATTAGCCACGCCTTGGTAACTTTCCTCTACCAACTTTACTTTGTTCAACGCCTAGGAAATATTCACTCATCACCTTGCATTTTATTTCACACTTCCCTTACTTTAGGCGCACTTAGCACATGGAGTAAAACTTAACCTTAACTCCCTCTTAAGTCACCTTCAACCCATCTTACCTTGGGCGCATATCACACAAACTGGAGGATGAACTCTACCACGCCTTGGTTTATTTATTTCATTTCAAACTTCATGCACTTTGGGCGCATTTCACATGTTCAAGAGGATGAAAATTTTCAACGCCTTCAACCTTCTTTGACTTTCCTTCTAACTTTGGCGCATTTCTTATAGTGAGGTGGATAAGCTTCCAACGCCTTTTACTTGTGACTCTTGAGCTTCATTTTTTTGTCTTCACATGGCCCCATTTGGGCGCATTTTGCCATGCAAGAAGGATGAAACTTTCCACGCCTTGACCTCTTTGACCTTTTTCTAAGCTTGGCGCATTTCATGTGTTCAAGAGGATTTTTAAATTTGTCTTTTCCATGCTAAGTTGGGCGCATTTTGGGCATGGTGGAGGATGAAAATTGTTGACCCTTTTGACTTTCTCCTTGGGTGCATTTCAGCTTGCTAGAGGATGGGCGCATATTTGGTGTCATGAAGGATGAAACTCCTTTGACTTGTTGACCTCTTTTGTAAACATGGCACATTTCAGCTCTTGAGAAGGATGAATTTTTATACTTAGAATTTTTTTGCTAACATCTTGCTTGCATGAGGGCGCATTTTGGCTAGGCAGGGGGACGAGTTTTGTTGACTTTCTTGACCTTCTCTAGCATGGGCGCATTTTGGCATGTGAGGAGGATGAAACATGTTAGAAACTTTTCAAACACCTTGAATACTTGCTGGGCGCATTTGGAGGTGGCAGGGAGATGAGACTCAACACTTAGAAAATTTTTCATTTCATGCCTGTGAAGAGGGCGCATTTCACCAAGGCAGGAGGATATTTGAACACTTAAAAACTTTTCTTACTCTCCAGCTGAAGTGGGCGCATTTCCTGGGTGCTGCAGGATGAAATTCATGCCTTAGCCATTTTTTCTTCATTTTCGCCAGTTCTTTCATGCCTTACTATTTATGGTAAGTCCTTCAATTCTTGCATCTCTGAAGCTCAGAATGATTTGAAATTTTGAACGCTGGATCTTCACGACCTCATCAACCTGTTGACACTGCTATTTCGGGTTGGCCTGCTATTTTTAGCCCATTTCTGAAGGTGGTTTGCTATTTATAGTAACCTCTCGTTTCTGGTACCTCCACAACTCCGTTTGATTTGAAATTCGAATGAGGCGCTCCTCACCACGTGACCTGCCTGCTAACTTTCTTGCGCTGACCTGCTATTTATAGCATGTTTTTGGAGGTGACTTACTATAAATAGTAAGTGCTCCGTTTGTCTTCAAATTTTACCAGCAGATAGTTTGAAGGATGTTGATCGCGGTGGTTTACACCGGTTTTCGAAAATTCTGACTTTTTACCCCTCTTTTCAGGTCCCGAAGTTGGAAACCCAAATATGTTCTGCATGCATATCAACTGGTCTCCGTTTGTTCTTGTTTTTGTTGCATTGCGATCAGCTCGTGATTCTTAAGTGCTGGGAGGCGGCTGCCGGGATGTTCCTGCTAAAAATAGCAAGTTCCCAAATGAGTGATTATCTTCGTTTGCATGTCACACCACCACGAAGCTCTCGAAAAACCCATAAGGAATCATCCGACATGCAAAAGAAACCCTGACATGCAAACCCTAAAAATAGCCTCCGAAGGCTGAACTCTGAAAGTTGTCGTCTCACTTTGCATGTTATACTGTCGCGAAGGTGTCTGAAAACCCAGAAGGAATATGCAGACATGCGTTGAAAAACTCTGCATCCAAGCCCTGAAATCTGCTTCGGAAGCCAAACTGCTAAAAATAGTAAGTTGTCTATTTCAGCTCAAATTTTGCACACGAGTAGCTTGATATGTTCTAAATGCAGTGTGACTCTTTAAAACTTCAAAAATGCTGAAAGATTGCTTGTAATTGCACACTTACTAAAAATAGTAAGTAGTCAGAATCTGATGAAATTTCAGTGAAAACCTGCTGGAAACATACTGACACCAATGTTAGCCTTAGATTTCAATTTATTCACCCCGTTTGACCTCGGATTGACCAAAAGGATGGAAACCCTAATTTCAGATTTGGTCAAATTTTACGTTTAAGCTAAAAGATGGGAACGTCCCCGGAAGAGGCAGACCATGGAAAAGAGACAGAGACAGAGACAGAGAGAAAAACCAAAGCCAAAAGACCAGAATGGAGCAAAAATTAGGGGTCCCCATCTTGAATGGGGCGATGTGTGAAAAGGTCACAACAATTGGCAGCCTAGAGAACATCCTCTTCCTGACCTCTGCTTCGTCTGATGCATTAGCCCAATAATCCTCAACGTTTGCCTTGTGTTTAAACTCTTCTGACAGTATCCATCTGATGTTGTTATGCGGATCATAGTGCTGTCTGCCAGTGTGATATGAAAAGTGATAAAATTGAAGCTCTCTCTCAGCTTCTCTAGCTGCCTGTAATGAAGGACACACCTCATCGGAATTGCCCATGACAATTGGGAAGTCAACACCTCCCTTCTTCTTTTTCTTCTAGATTTTATCGTAGGCAACCAATTGCCCAGATATCTCTAATATCAATATTCTGTTGGTTGGGTACTTAGGTAGCCTAAATGGATATGAGGAAAATCCTTGCAGCCTAATGTAAGAGAACTTCAGAAATTGTATAAACCAGCACCCATACCTCTCAATCAATTCCTGGGCTTCCTTCGAGATTCTGTGATGCATCCGATCCTGAAGTGTTCTCGTGATGTGCATGGTGAAGGCATCATTGGCACGCTTGTAATGAGTAGTACTAGCCAAATGCAACTGCGGACAAGCCTCATGAATTTTGAATTAGTGAGAGCCACAACCAACAGGTTCCTTGTATGAAATTCCTTTGTACTTCGTAATACGAGCCAGCATGTAAATGATGTAAGAGCTCATATAAAATGTCTTCGTTCTTCTCAAGCTTAGGAGCTGCTCGTGCAAGTTGTCACTGATCATTGCAGCCCAGTTGACGTAATCGTTTCCTTCCAACACGAGGTTGATGTAATAGAACATCCACGGCTCAAAAATAAATGACTGCAGGCAACCTCCAACTCTGCTCAGCATCATAATGAGATCACAATAATCCTGCTTCAAGTCGTCTGCTATGATTTGTCTCGGCAGCTTCGTACGAGAAGGCCTGGGATTACTCATCCAGTGAGTATTGATTGTCTCTGTACATCTCTCGAATGCAGTAGCATACATTCGTTCAGCTCGTTCTTTGGACTTGTAAACCATGTTCCTGTGCACTGGGATTCCAAAAGCCTCGCCAATAGCTGAAGGAGTGAGGTTGGCAAGCACTTGTCCATCTGGTGACATGATTGATCTGCGTTCCTTCTCGTAACAGTTGCCGCACTCCATCATCAGCTCCGGACACTGAATAGCTGGTGGGAAATTAGTAGCTGCATACAATCCGCTTCGAACAATGTTGTGTGAGGTGTCCGAAGGATGATGATGACCAATTCCCAGTATCTTATTCTTGAATGCCTCCAAGTTGAAAGAGCCCAAATTGGTATCAGTCAGCTTGCCCAACTTCGAAGTGAACTTTGACTCTGGCATAAATGTCTTGCTCAGCCTCTTGATAACTGCTTGTCTGGATGCACCATTATTGTCCTTGCTAGTTGTCCTTGCCTCAGCCATCTGTAACATAATAAACATCCATCAACAAATTAATTTATAAAATAAATAAAACATTGTGCAGGGGCTGCCAGTCGACTTCAAGAACTTGAGAAGCTGCAATAACATTTCTTATTCGCAAACCTCAGCTTCTTCTCTTCAACAGATTTGAACTTCAATACTTAGAAAAGATTTCTAAGTAAGCTTTAACTTCAGCAACTTAGCAACTTCAAGCTTTAATAAAATCGCCCACTTTACTCTAGCAATTAGCAACTTCAAGAGACTTAGCAAAGTGCAGATTTCAGTAACTTCACTCTTGCAAGTTCGCGCTTCACATTTTCATCAACTTCAGATTTTCAAAACTCAGCAACTAGACTTCAATTCGCACCTTCACACTTTCAGCAAATTAGCAAGTGCGCACCTCCAGCTTCAGCAATATCTTTCTTCAAATCGAAATTCCTCACTTGCATTGGCAACTTCAAACTTCAGCAATAAAATGGAGCTTCAACAACTTACAAGTTTCAGCCTTTAGCAACTTACAACGCCTTTCACCCACTTGCTTCAAAAATGCGAATTTCTTCAACAACTGCAGCCACAACAAAATTTCGAATTCCTTCAGCAACAAACTCAGCTTCACCTTCAGAGCAAATTTGAACTTCTTCAACTGTGAAAAAGAAGTGAGAAACTTCTCAATTTTATAGCAAAAATCGAATTCTAGAAGGAGCTAAGTATAGCTAATGCATTAAATTTCCACTACTCCACTTCAAGAATTCGAATTTTCCCTCTCTGGTATTTCTGACACTTGTCCGAGAATCTCAACCTTCTAGAAGTTCAACTTTGACTGGCATGTCTCAATTTACTTTCGAAAAAGTTTAATTAAATTTCATCTTTTAATCCATTTAATTCCCCAGCCGAAGCTCTGTCTTGCAAATTTTAAATTTGAATAATCTCTGACGCTCTGGAAAATTCATCTGTGAAGAACTCGATCGAAATCATCTAGGCAATTCACTTTAAATTCACTGTGAAGCATTCTCCTTTCAAAAACCATTTTATTCAAATTTGCCTTAGAAATTTTTAAAATTTTCCCTTAGGAAAATTCACAATTCGAGCACCGATTAAATTCTTCATGCAGAAGGCTTTGGCGAAGTGCGGAAGACATAGAAATCCATTTCTCATCGAAGATCATCAGTACCGAGAAGAAAATTTTCTCCAGAATTTGTCGAAGCCATGGGTACTCAACGAACGGGTTCATTTAAATTTTTTTAAAATTTTGAACCTTAGAAAATTATTATTCAATCAATTTTAATCCTGTTCTTCATCTCTGTGAACATCCGGTTGCTCTGACTTGAGAAATTTTTAAATCGTTCTGCAATGCCCATATCTCTAACTTCATCACTGGAAAGTTTGCTCGTGCTTTAAGAAGAATTTCATCACCTTGATGTCTAGGCGTATTTTCTAAGTGTTGTACCCCAAATAAATTTTTTGGCATTCTATGTAAATTGAGCTAAATCTTGTTAAAATGCCATGAAAGATCTGTTTTAGGTCAAACCAATCATAGAATCTTGGTGGGTTTCTGTCAAGGAACACATGTACAAAATTCTGAAAAATTGAAAATTAGGGTTTTTCCCCTATTTTCAGGGAAATCCCCCGAAAATAGGACCTTCCCAGAAATGATCGAAAATGATTTTGATAGGCTTAAAAGGCTTCACGATCACATTGGTCAAGTCAGAATCATCAAAAGACACGTTTTACTCTGGTGGGTCTATTTCTCTTTTTCAGGAACGAAGTTAGGAGCTCCACAGCCATTAATGGCAGATGGCCACTGTGCCGAAAGCTAAGCTTCAAAAGCTTCAACGACACAACCATGGCGGAAAAGGACGAAAAAGATGCTGTTTGACGGAGACTCCTGAAAACGAAAAAGGTCAAAATTTGACTAACTCTGGAGATGTTACGAAGGGGAGATTGCTCACATGTTGAAAAGGCGCCTTTTTCAAGCAGGGGCGCCCATGATCTTTGAAGGTCAAATGAAGTCAGTATGGTCATCCAAAGCAGTCATTCTTGACGTTTGACTACTGGCTCAACAGTGAAACAAACATCCAGATCATCCGATGAACAGACCACTAGCAATTGCTGATGAAGCAAAAAGAGGCAGTCCAAGGAAATATCAGGAAACCACAGATAAACGACGAAATTCTAGAAAAAAGAGCCTTTTCAAAGCAAAGGCACCCTTTCTTTTGAACTTCCAGATGCTGACCAATGACAAAAGGCTTCCTTTGATGACCTTCTCAGCTCAAGTAAATCTCAGAAACGCAACTGCAAGCATCAATACCTGACAGAGCAGTCAACGGATAATCTGGATCAAAGTAGGCAACTTGTCAGACGAAAATAATCAAGCTAAAAGGCAAAAGCGCCCTTTTCAAGGAGGGGCGCCCTTGGATAAAGGAACCCTAATTTGAGATCCAGATTTCCCGAAGACAGTCATTCTTAGCAGAACAGAGCTGGGTACCTGATGAAACGTCATGTGAAAACATCTGACTCTCCGATCAACGAGAAATCCAGTTCAAGGCACGAGAGGTCATTTCAAATAAGCTGAAGAACGAAGATTGAAAAATCACTAAGGCATTGGCAAAAGCGCCCTTTCTTGGGAAAGGCGCCCCTTTTGGAGCCCTTAACTCAGCTTTTTATCATTCAGTCTCCCAGGCACTTCTTTCCAGTTTGGATTCAGCTCCGCAGTGAATGTGTCCGTGACGTCTCAGGATCAACAGACAACGCCAGATTCAGGATCAAACAGGGTGTTTTTCAGGAGAGAAATACTAAAAAACTTGCAAAAGATGAAAAGGGACGCCTAAAATAAGTCAAAGGTCATTTGTTGACTAAAGTCAAAAGCTTTTTGAGTTAAAGTTGGCTAAAACGCTCCACGATTGGTGGAAATCACCTTTTAAACTTCAGATCAAACTCAAATCACCTTTTGAGCTTGTGTTAGGTCCCCAAATTTGTGGATCTGAAGCTCAAACATATATATTCAAGGAGATGGCGTCCATTTCATTATTTCATTGCAGGTTGAAAGATAAAAACAGCCACAAAGCTCTCAAGGACGCCATTGAAGATCTGAAGGAGGTTTTCATCCGTTCTTCATTTTTATTTGCAGATCTGAAGCAGGAAAGGGTTGCCATTTCGAGGATTGGATCAGAGATAGTTTTTTTTGAAGATCAGATAAAACTTCCAATCCACCTATCTTTTTCCTCTCTTCTTGTCTTAGGTTTTCTTGCATCTGACAGAAAAAGCAACAGGCTACATCAGATTTGATCAACTGGGTAGATTCAGCATCATTTTCCAGAGAAACCCATCTCGACAAATTTTCCAAAATCAGCAAACTTGCTGCCCCTATTTTTGGGGGTTTTTCCTCCTTAGCAAGCTCGTTGGCCAAGGCATCGTGATTTTGTTGTTTCTAGTAAACTATTTCTTAAGCTCATACCTCGGATAGGAGTCCCTCCTCCTTGGCAGATCTCGGATCTAGTTTACCGTGCAGAGTGTTTGCTTGTACCAACCTTATCCCGGTGTATACCCGAGAGTTCAGAGCCTCGGTCATATCCTCTGGAGACGGTGAATTCAAGTGATCCAACCATCCCATTCCCGCTCCTTTACCCTCATGCTCTGTTCATCTTGAAGGTATTGGATAGATAGAAGCTAGTTAGTCGTAGTTAAGATCTGCAGAAACCAGAGAAAAGCTTAGCTACGGCGCATTGTGTTTGTGCACCCTTGTGTCCTGCCGCTGAAGCATAAAAAGATAGGAACTTAGTTAAACATTTCCCTTCCCTACGCATTGCTCCCAGCAGAGAGGGACTTCTCCTCTTTAAATAACGAAGAAGTGTTGCAAAACATTTGAAATAGCTGAACGTTTACAATCAGCACTCCAGAGGTGCTAATTTAAACGCCAACAGTTTTCTGGCGCCCACCGTGGGGCAACGAGGCATCAAACTTCAAGAAAAGGTAAACGCTTTTATGTCACGGGAATGACTATTTGGCGTCCTTGGGCACCAGTAGAGCAACCTGATCTTGTTCCAGCAACTCTCCAACCAGATCTTGCATACATTGAAGGAGAGCAATCGGATATCATCAGCAGCTTGCGGATCTTCATCTTCGAGAAGAATACATCACCAGCTCAGTGGAGAGCCGCAGCCATTACTCTGGACCAAGAAGAAAGAAAGGCTGATCTAGCAGCCGAGAGACCAGTATTACCACCACCTGCGTGGCAGTAAAACATCCTGGCTTATCAAGTATATACAAGAAGGAGGACCAATCCTCTTTTCCAAGAAGAAGTCGGAGAAGCATCCGACACAGAGCAGATCTTTCATGAGGTTCGAGAGCAATTTCTAGAAGAACCTCAGCAAGAACCTCCTGCTCAAGCAATGGCCGACCACGTTAACATTCATAACGGCATTGGCCGTAATAACGGTAATGGCAATGGCAACAATGGCAATGGCCACTACATCAACAATCTTTTCGGCAATGGCGAAATGCAAGAGTTGTTGCCAGACGTGCTGCCCCACTTCCATGGGGTAATAACATAGGCCCATTGGCCTTACAAGGCAATCATGAACTTCCCAAGGGATCACGGAAGCATTTCCCAAGATTCTATGGCGACGGGACTAAACATCCCGATGAACATCTCTCAGCATTCACAGCGGCCTGTTCCGTTCTGTCTGTGCCACATGAAGATATCGCCGTTCGA
This sequence comes from Sequoia sempervirens, assembly GCA_007258455.2. NCBI lineage: Eukaryota > Viridiplantae > Streptophyta > Pinopsida > Cupressales > Cupressaceae > Sequoia > Sequoia sempervirens. The sequence continues at coordinate 6,690 of VDFB02261803.1, read as the reverse complement.
CTCTTTGTCGAAACTCTTGAAGCAAATGCAGCTGATTGGTTCAATCATTTGCGACCAGGGATTATCACAAACTGGGAAGACATGAGCGAAAAGTTTTTGGCCAGATTCAGACCTGCTGAAGACAGTCATCAACTGTTTGCCCGTTTATCTAACTCAAAGATGGAGTCCACAGAACCAATGAGGGAGTTCGTAGCAAGGTTTAACCGCCTAGTTACACGACTTTCCCACACAATGAATCCATCCGACGAGATCCTGATGAGCAGCTTCATTAACGCCCTACCCTCAGAGATAGCCTTTTTCATAAAAGGCAGTCATGAAGAAGACTTGTTGGTAGCTCAAGAGAAGGCTATCGAGCTTGAGGATCACATGATCACTACGGGGAAGATGAAGAATGATGCCATCAGACCGCTGGTCCAAGCATCAGCAGATCCATTGCTACAAAAGGTAGCAAACGAGGTGACCATCCTCAAAAGACAGTCACCCAACCAAGGGCAGCAAGCAATGCCCACACCACCACCATATCAACAACAGCAGTACCAGCCTCAACAGCAGTACCAGCCTCAACAGCCTTATCAGCCGAAGAAAAATAATTTCCAATCATTTAACAACTTCAAGCCGAAGTTTTCAGGACCACCTAGACAAGCAGAACCTGAGAAATCCAACGTGTTCTGTTGTTTCCATGATTCAGATGAACACACTGGATCTTCGTGTCCTGAGAATCAGAGGATGAATCAGATAATGGGATATGCCGGAGATGCAGTTCCAAGCTCCAATACAGTACCTTCAAATTCGAACGTTGCTCCACCTCAAATGGACAATTTCGATGGCGACTCCGCAACGGGATACTTTCACAACGAACCCGTAAATCAAGAAGAAGAAGACTACCGTCAGTACAATCTTGCTGTCAATCACGAGAACCTGTCAACACCCGTGTTTACACGTGCTCAGCATTTCAAAGCACAGAAAGAAGAAGACGAAAGACGGCAGTCCAATGAAAAGGGAAAAGAAGCTTCCACTTCTAATCCCAAGTCTACACATGAGTACGTCACACCAGTTCCTCAAGAACCGTCTTCGACGAATTTTGACATAGTGACATCCATGATGAAGACGAAGGTACAAATTTCACAGCTGGAGTATCTCCAGGATCATCCCGATCAAATGGATCGGATTCTTAAGGTGATTCAGAAGCCAATCGTCATACAGCCCACATTGCTAGCATCTTCCGTACCAGCGGGAGAAAAGCCAAAACCTTTTTACATATCTTTGTATATGGGAGGATATAAGCTTAGCAACTGTATAATTGATTCAGGGGCATCTGACAATGTCATGCCTTTACAAATCATGAAAGCTCTAGGACTATCATGCACGGAAACAAAAGAAAAGTGTTATTCACTTGAATCAAAACCCGTGCCATTGGTAGGTCAGCTGAAGGATGCTCAAGTAAGATTGGCATCCTGCCCAGAAAAGAAGATCATGATGACCATTCTCATAGCCGACATCCCAATCAGTTATGGAATGCTCCTGAGCAGAAGCTTTTGCAAAGATCTCGGAGGCGAAATTCAACTGGATTGGTCGTACGCGACAATCCCATTGAAAAAGGGCACTTTCAAGTTGGAACCTGAGGCTAAGTCAACATTCACGGTGGTGAAATCTCAAGACCCACAAGCACAAGTGTTACATCAGAACACGGGTCCTGGCACGTATGCCATGCTGGCAGAAGTAACTAAAGAAGATGAAAGTCTTGCACTTGCCACACAAACATTGAATCAAGATTCAAGAATGTGGAATATGCAATTCGACGGTAGTTGCTCAACAGCAGGATCGGGAGCAGGAGTTGTCATTTCCTCTCCCGAAGGAACACTGTACCCATTTGCTTATCGCTTGCAGTTTGATAACACAAACAATACCGCAGAATACGAGGCGCTCATACTTGGCCTCAAAAAAGCAAGGGATATGGGTATAAAATACCTTCAAGTCGAAGGTGATGCAGAGCTGATCGTTCAACAGGTCAGAGGACTGTATCAAGTAAGAAGAAGTCGTCTTTCTTCTTACCGACAAAGGGTATGGAATGCGATCGACTGGTTCGAAGCATTCAATATCGAGTACATACCACGTGAGCGGAATAGCAGAGCGGATTCCCTTGCGGTATCAGCAGCTCTTTTCATGCCCCATTCTGACTTTCGTCAGAATATCTTTGCTATCGAGCTCATCTACAGGCCAGCCATCCCCGACAACTGCGACAATTGGCAGGTCTTTACTAATGATAAAGACATTCAAGAGTTCCTTCGCATGGATGACAATTATCAAGAACTATTCTTTGAAGGTAGTGCTTCTCCCTCCAAGGAATATATGGCGGAGAATTCCGAAGTCACGGAATCTGGCGTCATCCAATTAAAGGGCAATAATATCCCCAAAGGTCTAGTATCCTTGGAGGATATTTTTGATAGACACGACAGACGTGTTCAGGATCAAAGGAATTCTAATGACAAGACGTCAGCCGACTACCAACAAGTCAACATTGGTACGGAAGATAAGCCTCGGCTCGTCAACCTAGGCAAATGTTGCACTGCAGAAGAAAGCGACAATTTCATCTCTCTATTCAAGCAATATCGAGACGTCTTTGCATGGTCCTATGAAGACCTAAAAGCATTCAAGCCAAAGGAATTGTCCCATACAATTCCACTAAAGTCTGACATCAAGCCCTTCAAGCAGAAGCAGAGACACTACAACCCGCGTATCCAAGATACAATCTACGCGGAGGTGAAAAAGATGGTGGATGCTAAGATCATATATCCGATCCACTATTCCACCTGGGTGTCCAACATCGTTCCTGTACGCAAGAAGAGCGGAGAAATCCGGATTTGTGTAGACTTCAGGAACCTGAACCAGTCGTCACTAAAGGATAACTATCCTTTACCCATCATGGAACACACATTGCAAACAGTAACCGGTTCGGAGATGCTGTCATTACTTGACGGATTTTCGGGGTACAATCAAATTGCAGTGGCTGAAGAAGATCAACTCAAAACAGCGTTCACCACTCCATGGGGAACGTTCGCCTACGAGAGGATGCCCTTCGGTCTCATCAACGCCGGTGCTACTTTTCAACGAGCCATGGACTTGGCGTTTGGCGACTTAAAGGACAAATTGATTGTCGTCTATCTTGACGACCTTACCGCTTTCTCAAAAAAGCGGCAAGATCATTTTCAACACTTAGTGAAAGTGTTTGAGAGATGCAGATCCCATCACATATCACTGAATCCGAAGAAGTCTATCTTCGCAGTGACAGAAGGCAAATTGCTTGGTCACATCGTCTCTAAAGAAGGGACTAGGATAGACCCTAATCGGGTAGATGCAATCAAGGATCTGGCTCTCCCTACAAATAAAACTGGGGTACATTCTTTCTTCGGCAAAGTCAATTTTATACGAAGATTTGTACCTGACTTCTCGGAGCTGACCAAAGACATCTCGGCAATGATGAAGAAAACAACTGTTTTCAAATGGACCGATGAAGGAAGGAAGGCATTCGAGAAAATAAAGGAGGCCATCAGTAAAGCACCAGTGTTGGTTCGACCCGATTTCAATAAAGAATTTATTCTTTATTGTTACGCGTCGGAACATACTCTCTCCGCCATACTGACTCAGAAGTTGAATGAAGAGTCCGAGTCACCTATCGCTTTCATGAGCAGCAGCTTCAAGAATAGTGAATCTCGGTACTCCCAAATAGAGAAAAACGCATATGCCGTGGTGAGGGCTGTTAAGAATTTCAGATTCTACATCCTAAACTCTCACACCACTGTGTATGTTACAGACCCCGCGGTCAAGAGTGTCCTCACTCAACAAGAAATGGGCACCAAAAGAGGCAACTGGATTGCAAGAGTCCAAGAATACGACTTGGATATCAAGCCTACCAAGCTCGTTCGCGGGAGAGGTCTATGTCAACTCCTGGCAGAAGATGGTGATTTAAAGCACCAGGCTGAAGATGGAATCCCAGGAATAGAAATGGAAGAAGACCTCCCAATGGTCTTATTAGTTGAATCTGCTCAAGAGTGGTACACAGAATTGTGGTACTACCTAACCTACGGGGAATGTCCAACACACTTGGATAAGCAGCAGAGAAGAACTTTAAAATTACAAGCACAAAGCTATGTGCTTGGAGGAAATGTTCTTTACAAGCGTGGGCTTGATGGAACGTTCCTACTATGCGTCACCAAAGATCAACAACGACGATTGTTGGAGGCATTCCACAATCAAGCATGCGGAGGTCACTTCTCATCAAGGGTTACCGCATTCAAGATCTTGCGGGCATCATTCTTTTGGCCGACTTTGTTCCGCGATGCATATGACTGGGTGCACAGATGCACGTTGTGCCAACAATTTGTTGGTAAACTTAAGCTGTCAAACCTTCCACTCAGGCCGGTGGTGATAGATGCTCCATTCCAGCAATGGGGCATAGACTTTGTGGGACCTATCAACCCTCATTCCAGCAAAGGACATGTCTACGTCCTCACAGCGACAGACTATTTTACTAAGTGGGTTGAGGCAATTCCTGTAAAGCAAGCTACTTCCGAGGTGGTGTGTAACTTCCTCAAAGAGAACATCATTACACGCTTCGGAGTACCCAAAAAGATCGTGACTGACAACGCTACAAGCTTCTCGTCAGAGGAGTTGATAGAATTTTGTTTTGACTACGGCATCACCTTGTCCCATTCTTCAGATTACTATCCACAAGGTAATGGACAAGCCGAATCGTCAAATAAGAACATAGTCACAATAGTGCGCAAGATGGTTGATTCCAATCAACGGGCTTGGCACACAAAATTGTATGATGCTCTTTGGGCTGACAGAATCACGCCCAAAAGAGCTATCAGCACTTCACCTTTCATAATCCTATATGGCACTGAAGCTGCGTTACCCATCACTCTAGAGTTGTCCGCTTTACAGCTGGCATCCACAATAGAAGATGAGGAATTCAAAGATCCTATTGAGAAACGTATCTTGTGCCTGATGAAACTTCAAGAAGAAAGGGTGGAGATAGTTGATAAGATCACTCAGCATCAAGAGCGAGTGAAGAAGATCTTCGACAAGAAGGCTCGGCAACGGGACTTTGAGATTGGAGATAAAGTCCTGTTATGGGACAAGAGACACGAACCAAAGGGAATGCACGGAAAATTCGACTCCCTTTGGCTGGGGCCGTTCCTGATTCATAATATTGCAGGAGAGAATTCCTATATTCTCTCACATTCAGACGGAAGGCTCTTTCCACTGCCTTACAGCGGGCAGTACTTGAAGCATTTCGTCCCTTCGGGGATGGGGTGAGTACATATTGTAAATACTTTTCCTTGCTTTAACGTTATGTTGTTATGTTTTTCCCCGTTCAGTGAAGTATTGTCGTGTTTTAGGTGATTTCTTAGATGTTTTGTCTTAGGTGAATAAATTGGGGAACCCAATAAATAAGGTGAACTCTATTTTTAGGAACGTATGGAACCAAAGTCCTGACTCCGTTACCCAATTGATTATATACTGGTCTACGAAACTTGAGATTCTCGGTTCTCCTATGCCGTAGGTATCCGACATGGTCACCAGACGGAGCCTATGTTGTACCCCAAATAAATTTTTTGGCATTCTGTGTAAATTGAGCTAAATCTTGTTAAAATGCCATGAAAGATCTGTTTTAGGTCAAACCAATCATAGAATCTTGGTGGGTTTCTGTCAAGGAACACATGTACAAAATTCTGAAAAATTGAAAATTAGGGTTTTTTCCCCTATTTTCAGGGAAATCCCCCGAAAATAGGACCTTCCCAGAAATGATCGAAAATGATTTTGATAGGCTTAAAAGGCTTCACGATCACATTGGTCAAGTCAGAATCATCAAAAGACACGTTTTACTCTGGTGGGTCTATTTCTCTTTTTCAGGAACGAAGTTAGGAGCTCCACAGCCATTAATGGCAGATTGGCCAGTACCAGGTGCTGAAAGCTAAGCTTCAAAAGCTTCAACGACACAACCATGGCGGAAAAGGTCGAAAAAGATGCTGTTTGACGAAGGAGATTCCTGAAAACGAAAAAGGTCAAAATTTGACTAACTCTGGAGATGTTACGAAGGGGAGATTGCTCACATGTTGAAAAGGCGCCTTTTTCAAGCAGGGGCGCCCATGATCTTTGAAGGTCAAATGCAGTCAGTAAGATCATTCGAAGCAGTCATTCTCAACGTTTGATTGCTGACTCAACAGTGAAACAAATATCCAGATCATCCTACGAATGCATTCACTAGCAATTGCTGATGAAGCAAAAAGAGGCAGTTCAAGGAAATATTAGGAAACCACAGATAAACGACGAAGTTCTAGAAAAAAGAGCCTTTTCAAAGCAAAGGCGCCCTTCTTTCTTGACCTCTAGATGCTGACCAATGACAAATGGCCTCCCAAGATAACCTTCTCAGCCTAAATAGATCTCGAAAACGCAACTGCAAGCATCAATACCTGACAGAGCAATCAACGGATAATCTGGATCAAAGTAGGCAACTTGTCAGATGAAAATAATCAAGCTAAAAGGCAAAAGCGCCCTTTTCAAGGAGGGGCGCCCTTGGATAAAGGAACCCTAATTTGAGATCCAGATTTCCCGAAGACATTCTTAGCGGAACAGAGCTGGGTACCTGATGAAACGTCATGTGAAAACATCTGACTCTCCGATCAA